>JAOEHY010036326.1:0-21095 GCA_025447955.1 Psilopsiagon aurifrons
CCTGGCCCTCCTGCCACACTTCCTTCTAGTAGGGATGTATCGCTCCTGAGTATGCAGCAGGTGATCCTTGAATATCAACCAAGAGTCTTGGGCCGCCCTGCCCTCTGCAGTGATGTCCCATGGAACCTTACTAAGCAGGTTCCTGAAGAGGCCAAAGTCTGCTCTCTTAAAATCCAGGGCATTGGGCTTGCTTCACCCTCTATCCATTCCTTTTATAACAAAGTATCAAGAAATTATGATGAATGGGAAAAGCAAGATCATTCTCATACTCAGTTAAACCTAGTAATGGGCAAAAGAAGTTTGGCATTTGATAAAACAACCTGAGAAAAAGCCTAGTCTCAGATTTGTGGGTCAACACCAATCAGTCACAACTCCTTTTTATGGCTTTTGAAAAAGTTCTCTATAATGACAGGCAAACCCACTACAGGCTCATTATTTTCACAGTAGTAGAGAATAGATATTAAAATTTATGAGTAAAATAAAATTGTCCCCAGGCCACAGATCTTGCATGTAATAGATAGTCATTCACTGGGTTCTTCTTATATTAATGAATGCAGAAAGTACAGGTTAGGCTAAATTACAAGCGTATAAATACAGTGAGATGGTTCAGATGGCATATAAAATATCAGATTACGCTCAATTATTTTGTAGTATTAGCACAGAACAGACATTCATTTCTTTGTGTTTATTGTTTCTTTTTTGTCTTTATTTGTGTCGCAATTAATCCGTATCTTAAATATCAGCAGATGATACTTGCACACACAAAAAGTCTTGCATAGAATTTATTGAAATAATACGTACAAGAGAGTCCGCTCTTACATATGATGTAACAGAAACTATGGTGGGACACTATGGATTAAAATGGGATGAAAAGGAGTAGTATTTTACCAAATTTTGGTTTATTTAGTTGCTGTGAAAAGTACAGAAAAGAAAGAAGAAATGAACAAGTTAAAAGATTTTGAAGTAAGACCAGAAGAAAGTTGCAGAGATAACAGTAATAATGCTGTATTATAGAATATGTATAAGCCTGTAAAACTCACACTGTGTTATTAAATTGCGTACTAATTACATATAATAGTAACAGAGGCAGCAGGGTTTGGCCCATATAACCACAGTTTGGGGGGGTGAGGAAGGGAATAAAAACCAGAAATCTATTTTGTGTTTCGCTTCCAAGAATGACACTTTCTGAAAGACCACCTTTAGAGCTGTGTGCTCCCACAGAGCATGTTAGTCCTAGCAAAGTCTCACTGACTTATTCAAGCACCCTAAGAACAGCCCTCTAAGTAAGGTGGTAGTGTTTATATTTATCTAATGTCTTGTTTACACTTCTAATTGTGTTGAAATTACTCAAACTTACTGAAATGATTGAGCAAAAATTTAAGTATCAGTACCAAAGCAGGAAAGAAAGGATGGTTCTTCACTATAAGGACTTTGCTGGGGGTTTGGGGGAGTGCACTGTATGGGTGTTTTTTATAAGGGCTTGTACAGAACTGTGAGTTCATTCCTTTCCGTTCTAAATTACCATGCTGGGAGGAAGTTTAAATAACAGCAGAATAGCAACTACTGAACTTCTTAAAGTCATGATTTCAATTTCAGAAGAGCAAGGCAAATGGATCTTTACCAAGTTTGCATCTCACTTTATCAAAAGACACACAAAGAAAAAACCCACTAAATTAACACTCCTAACCCACAACCTCAAGACACTCTCCTCCTACCTCACAGAAAATCAACCCCAACCTATTATGGGCATGCAGGAGGAACTCCACCAGAAAAGAAATTAATTTCTTTATGCCCTTTATTTAAACTGTGAATCAAAAACATCAGCACCCCAGCCCTGACTTCAGGATCTAGCAGACTGGCTACCAAGAGCAGGGCTGGGTCCCACAGGAATGCACCATGGCCAGCCACAATGGGATTCAAAAAATATCCTGTGGGCAAATCTTCAGAATCCAGCGTCTCCACCACCACAGCAAGTCTAGCTATGCCCATGTAGAGAAAACACCCATTAAATAGTATTTTCCACAGAGAAAGGGAAATCAAGTAGTTTAACCCCAGCTGTGAGCTGAAGGCAAAGCAGCTATATACTTTCTTAGATCGACTGGAAGGCTTCAGTACAGCCCTTTGTAGTTTTCAGATAAAGGTGCATTTATCATTAAGAACACAGAACTCAAGGACTCTGAGAGGTGTGCTTTTTATTTAAAAGCCTGTATTGCTTCACTGTGACCATATAAAAGGAATGGGAGGGTGTGGAATCAGACACAATTACAGACTGCATCTTCTGTGTTTGACTGTATGTCTGTGTCTTTGTTCTCTGCCCTCAGCCTCATTTTCCCATATTTTTTCTACAAGTACTTTTTTCTTTTCTTTTCTTTTTTTTTTTTTTTAATCACAACTGCACTGCCTCTATTACTTTTATCTCATCTTTCTTCATCTCCTCTTTGGTTATCCTTTCACTTCATTGTCCTTCTACCAACTCGTAGAAAAAACAACCTGCCAAAGGTAAGAGGCAAGTGCAAAGAAGAAAGAGCACAAAACAAAGAATGTTGGTGATGCTTTTGGGGAAAAAAAAAAAAAACAACCATCAACCAAACCGAAAACCAACCAAACAAACCTCCAAAAAAAAAAACCCCACTAAATATCAACCAAACCAAAAAACAAAACAACAACAAACCCAACACCAAAAAAGAGACAGTTTCAAAAAATAAAAGCCAGAAGTTTTGACATAATCACACTGCAATATATATTGAAAATAAAAAAAATGCAAGCTATAAGCACTGCTCCAAATACTGGTGGTTTTGTTGTGTTTATTTGTTATTCCTCCCGGCTGTAAGTATACTCTACTGTCTTTTACCCCACCACAGGCAGTCAGTAGACTCCTCATTAAGATTGTTTTCAGACAGAAAATCTTAGTCATAAAAGAGGAAATGAGCAAGACTGAGATAAATTGCAAAGCAGCTATAACAAAATCACAACACCGTTGTAATTGTGACAAACCTTAGGCTTAAAGGACTCTGCAAAAATATACCTAGCATTTATAAATCTTAGGAAAGCCATACAGCGTCTTAAAAGATCATCTGATCCATTTGCCACCTCAAAACATATCAGATATTAAAACAATTGACACATTTTTCTACCTTGTTCCTTAAACCATGTGTGATGGATAACCTGAACTTTGCTGCCTGATTACCTTAGTAGACAGAAATTCCTTCATGCCTGAGCCAGGTAGTCAAAACCACACTACAGACAACGCAAGTCGCACAACAAGCCCTTTCAGAGTACAACATACCCTAGTCCTGAGCCCAAAAGCCAAAGTCATACAACTAGTTGCTACAGTCTGTGCAAGCATGTGGGTCCTTGGACAGCCTTGCTGCTGTGATACAACATCACAGATTACTGTCTTGGCCTGCACAGTGAAGTTTTGACCTTCTTTCTTAGATTAAACATACTTCTTTCAAATTTTCACATCAGATTTTGCAAACCCAAGATTATTCCTGAATCAATCCTGTTGTCCTTGGTTCATGTCTTTCTTGAAGTGCAGTGCCAAAATAAGTAGTGCTTACCAACATGCAGGTGAAAAAAATGATCTTTGCTCCTTTCACAGCTATGATTTATATTTATATATATGTATTTATAACACATCCCAGAAGAAAGTATGGTTGATTTTCCATTAACTAATGTGCACCCACAGTTTACCATTAGAAAATTACTTTTCCCTGTCCCAAGATACCTTAAAGAAATAAGTAGGTAAAAATTAAAAAACAACAAGAACAACAACAAAAAAAAAGATCAGGGAGGCACTCTAGTCCATAGGAAAGTGCATCTGCCAGAACCCACAAATTCAAAGAGGGAAATGCTCTGGGAAAATTATTTGGCTTTAACTTTACATGAATAGTCCTACACACAGGTGTAACTCTGCAATCTCAAGGAGAATGCTAGTAAATTACCTACTGCAAATATTCACCCGTTTTAAATAAAAGGTCAATACATGATCTGAAGTCATCCTTGCATTTTGTCTGCTGCTAACCCTTTACCTTGAGAACATGATGCTGTGAAATAAGGTACCTCCTATTTCATCATCTTATATGCAGAAGGGAAGCAGAATCTCATTATTATGGACAATGGGACTCAGTGCAGTCTCTGAAGTATTTAACGCTGTGTGCTATTTTCTTTCAGGAACAGTAAAGATATTTAGGACTTTTTGTTTCATCTCACTTTCCTTGGCACAGTATAAAGATTAATGAATGCTGTTGCTTATATACCTTATCTCTGAGGAAGCATGACCTTCAAGGCAGTTATGAAATGGAAGTCAAGAACTGCTCCATCTTCATTAGTTTTATATTAAATCTAATCTCTTGTGGTTTTGGTTGATGGTGGTTTGGTTTTTTTTTTGTTTGTTTTTTTTTTTTTTTTAATTGTAGTTAACTGTCTCAATACAGCTGTTAAGGGGATTTATTTCCATTACTTTGTAACATGGAGTTGTTATTTCATATAAGCAAATAAGCGGATCATTTCTCATTGTTCAAACTACATGGAGACATTGCTCATTTCCTGACTGAGGGCACAGCTGGTGCATCACAGCCATCACAGAAAGCAATGTTCTAGTGATTTGTCAATAAAATATTCACCAAGTACTTTGTAAAAGAAAGCTTAAATATTTTTTCTGGAAAATGCTATTAACTTAAGGAACCAGGCATCTGAAGTCAAACCCTCTGAACATAGCTCTGTGTACATAACCAACAGATCTACCTATGATACAATTTTCGTTATTACAGTAAGCAGACCCCCAAGGTACCCTAAAACTGAAAGCAAGTGTTTCAGACACTGGGATTTGTCTTTGTTTTTTGTAGAAAAGTAGTTACAAATACATATGCAGAAACACATTAATAACACAAACAACTATCTAATAGTAACAGTCTAAGATTTGTATTCTTCTTCACTGTAGTTGCAAACTACAATCTATTTAAAGTGCTCAAAAGTGATATTATTGTGATTTTAGATAAAAAAGTGACTCCACTCCTTTTATTAATGTGTAACTAAAGCACCACAAAGCAGCTTTTCCCTTTTCTTCTTTAGCATCAGAAAAAAAAAACAAAACAATTCAGTTATGTATCAATATTACAGGCCAAATTTCAAAATCTATAGCAACTTTTTACCAATCTTTCAGAAGTAATCAACTGTTAAAATAGCTTTGAAGTATTTTTAAAATCTAAAGAATTATACACACAAGTATACCTTGCCTGTAATTTATACAGCAATAACAGCAAAATTAAAATATCATATAATATCACATATTTAATATTGCATTTCAGAGCATAGCTTTAACAACACAGTTTCCATTTGCAACAGGCTATTTTAAATTTTCTACATACAATTTCACCTCATCTATTACTCCATTTCACAGAGCATAAAGCCAACAGGAGACAGATCACACTCTTTCAACCCAATAGTCTTCTATTCCTCTCATCCTCCTTTCACAAAGAGGGGGTATCAGGGCACCTCTCAAGCCAGATTTCACATACAAAATATAAGGAGATGCAAGAAGGCAGCTCTGCGCTGCTAGTTTCATCTGAAGGAGAATGCCTAGTCAGATTGTTTTTGCTTGGCTATATAAATAACAGTGACAAATGGTAGGAGAGTTAACATAAAAGATGAGGGCTCCTTTTCTGAGAATCTAATTTTGAATTGACTTGTAGATGCAGTAACTTAGGGTAGAGGGAAAAAAAAAATCGAATAAAATCCACCAAGGTAAAGTTACAAATAGGCATTCTGTAATTTCCATTTTCCTCTTTGCAATAGATTCCATTTTTATCCAGTGTGAAAGACAGAAAACAGCTAATGCCACAGTGCACAGCTAGCTCTGGCTTAGAGCATCTCAACGACTTTGCCACAGCACTGGTAGGCAGAAACAGTACTGCTTATTAGCACAAGTGAGATTCATTGCTATAGCCAAGAAAACAACATTCCCTACTCATAAATCCACAGGTAATCTTACATTGTTAGAGCTACAGTGCCTGTGCTTCCTTTTTGTGACTTATAAAAATAGTTCTTATTGCAGTCTGTTCTGGGAGAAGGTCAAGCAAGGGAAACAGGATTGGAAATTTAAGTCTTTAAATGGGGACTGCACATAATGCAAATTCCTTTAACACAAATTCTTCTGTTGACAGTATAAGCTTTGACCTAGAAAACCTCTGCGCCTATAGTCTGCCAGTGTAGGTTTAAGCCCAGTCAGCCACATAGCTCGCTCACTCCCCGCTCTTTCTTCCCCCAGAGGGATGGGGAGGAGAATCGAAAGAATATAACTCCCACGGCTTGAGATAAGAACAGTCCAGTAACTAAGGTGTAACACAAACTCCCTACTACTACCACCAATAACAATAATGACAAAGAAATACAAGAGAAGTGAACACAACTGCTCACTGCCTATACCCAGCCTGAGCAGTCAACCCCCTCTTTCAGGTCCCTGCCCCTAGTGTTTACATCCCAGGCATGATGTGCTGTGGTATGGAATACCTCTTTGGCTAGTTTGGGTCAGGTGTCCTGTCTCTGCTTCCTCCTGGCTTCCCCTCCTCCCTGGCAGAGCATGAGGCTCAGAAAGTCCTTAGTTAGACTAAGCATTTAAGTAGTAGCTAAAAACATTGGTGTTACCAGCGCAGTTCCCAGGTCAAAAGTCAAAAACACAGTGCTGTACCAGCTACCAAGAAGGAGAAAAATGACTGCTACTGCTGATCCCAAGACAGCCAGGTTGTGAAGCAATGCAGCCTATATGCAAGTATCTACCAAAGACTTTTCTGACCTCAACCACACATTTATTCCAAGAAATAGAGATAGTTCTCTGACTTTACACTAGAGCTTGCACTGTGATCACCAGACTTAGTTTATTAAAGAATCAAAGAATGACTTGACAGGCTATGACAGACAAAGCCTTTATCTACTGCAGCTCTTTTGTTCAGCTTTCTAATTTACAGATTGCAGTAGTAGGAAAGGTAATTTAATTCAAACATAAAGAAATGTGTTAAATTGTCTGAAAAAAAATGAAATAAGCATTCTACAGAGAAAGGGAAATAAGACACTGCTTGTCTTCTGAAATAGTACCTGCTTATGAAATAGCCACAGAGGAACATTAAGTAAATCAATATAACCAGCAAACTTATCTGAAAGAGCAGGGGTAGACGGGGTCATAATTATTACCCCTGGTGGGTTGCTAATATACCAAAAACAGCACAAAAATATATTGATTGATTGCTGTGAACTTCTGGAAGCTGTAGCTTTTGAAGCATGAAATACATTAGCATTGCATCCTAATGTCTTTGATAATTGTTCAGAGTTGATGCTTGTCTTCTGAACAAAGCATATTATTTATTCACAAAGAAGTCATTGGCTGTAAATATTAAACATAGAAAATAAATTGACCTCTTTTTCTTCACAAAATGACATTTCTTTGAAGGACAAAAGAAGAAATAACTTACACTATTAGTAATTGTACAGGTCTAATTTAATGTGCATTGTCCAAATACCTTTGCCCTTTACAGGTTATTAACTGTAACAAGCTCTTGGAATTTATTGCATCATTACAGGGATTTATTGCATCATTACACAGCAACCATAGAATATTTCTGGTAGAAAAACCTACAGTGAAATATCAGCTCTGTTTAAAGGAATATTTTTGAAATCCAGTGACTACTTTGTAAGGGTCATTAAAAGAGTTTCTTCAGACCTCAGCAGGAAAAGCCTTCATATTCATGTGTACCATGAAGGTTCTTGTATACCATAGCTTTAAGAGCGTGATTCAGCATGTCTTCGTATGTTTTGTTTTCCCACACCTTTCTGTGTGCGTTTGAGTGTGATCATTGAAGAAAGCAAATCAAATTATTTTAATCTTCTCGAATGATTTTTGTTTCTTCCTGATGAAGGGAAGATGCCAGATGCAAGGTGCCGAATAGAAGTGGAATTATAGGGATTTAAATATTCAGAGCTGAACTGGCTGTTCTTTAAAAAGAGAGAAAAAAAACAAAACAAAACAAACTGTAAGTATCTCAAAAGAAAGAAAAAGTCTAAGGAAAGCAAAACATCACCAAGTAAACAGCAAGAGTGGATACTACAGTCATCTTTATGCTGTAAGGAACAAAGATGGCAACAAATACCAGTAATTACAGTTCCTGTAACTCAGTGGGGTGAACTGCAGTGGCACTACTTTCCAATCAGTACAAGCACACCCAATTACAAAGAATGTTTTTTATACTGATGAGGACCCTGTTTTTTTCTTTTACTAAGGTTTGCAAGACAAATAAATAAAAGATTAATGTAACATAACTTTTGAAATACAAATCCAATACAAATGCAACACCAATGCAAATCTAGCAAAATCTCTGTCAAGTTTCAGGCCTTGTTTGCAGCTGCCCACTTAAAGAAACTGCCTTTGTGTTATTACTGACTAGTACTTGTATTCACACCATAGCTAATCCAAGCTTTTCCACAGTAACTGCTCCTGACCCTCTTCCCTACCAAATCACAAAACTATTTGACCTGAAACCAATGCTGCTTTTAACTCAACTGCTACCCATTTGAGTCTCCAAGAAGATAAAAAGCTTGTAGACCCTCACTGTCTGACCATAATTATTCTACCATTGCTAGGAGGATGTAGGACTTCTCCCACAATTTATGGTAAGAAAAACTTTTGTGGCTCAGCTTTTTTCAGAAGAAAACTAAAACCAAAGCCTGAGCATGGCATTCACATAAATCCCAGCCAGGTAAAATTGGTGATAACACTGTTAAAACACAGCTTCACAGTGTGCTTACGAATACAGAGATCCTGTAAACACTTAGATTTAGAAAACAGTCATCACAGCAAAGACATATCCATGAAGATATACAAAACCATATCTGTTAGCTGCAGTATCAAGACAGACCTTCCAGCTACCACGTAAGTCAAAAAACTAACACTCTACAAGCTCGCATCTAAGGGCTCTTAAGGGACAATGTTAAAGCCAGATGTCACAGTTGTGTGTCTTTAGTTCTTGCTCTGTGATCAGCAAAGATTTATTACTAGCTTATGCAGTCTATCATGCTGGTATAATAAAGCACAATGGCACTCAGATGTATACTACTGAATTCACATTCATCCATCTTAGCACCTGTAAACAGAGAGCAATGAAAGAAAGACCCTAGGGTGGGAACCAGAGTGTGGTTCAAATTCATGAATTCATATTAATATATTTTAGCCTTGTTGGCACATTCTGAATCTTGTTTATGCAAAAACATATGAGATTAGACTGTGGGGCTAGACGTGTACAAGAGAAACAGGAAAATGTTAAAGCAAAATAGGCATATTTCAGAGGAAGGAACAGGCATATTTCTTTGTAGCACAGATGCAGCTTAGCTAATATTAAATCTGCACTTCATTTTCTCTTGCTTTTAAAATCCACGTACACATTACAACTACACTGGTATAGTATACTTGTTTCTCTTCAGGAAACCTGAATGTCTAATGAATGTCTAGTTAAACTAGACTTGTTAAATATAGCATTGCCAGTTTGGGACAGCAAGAGGAAGAACTACAAGATTTTTTGCTAAGACTGATCATCCTGGGTTTCACTCTGTAGGAAAAGCAAACAGACGTAAGTAAAACAAATCCTATAAATTCAATGCTAAAACTTATATTGCTTTTAATCAGAAGATATTTTTATTATTCCAGGATTTAAAAGCATGGTGCAAACAAAAAGATGCTGCATAGAAGGTTTGTGGTTGTTGTTTTACAGTGGGTTTATTATTTTTTTAATGCAAGATTTAAAAAAGAAAAAAAAAAATAAATTTCCAGGATGGGTTTGATGCTTATTTCATTTGATTTGATTTTACATCTCTGTAATGCCATAAGGCATAACTACAATCTGCAAATTGTTCTATAAGTGTGAAATAACATTACCAAGACATCAAACTATAATTCACATCAGTGTAACTAAAAGGTAGGTATATCTCCTAGCTCTTAATGGCCTATCAGGCTTATTCTAAATCATATTAAAATGACAAAATAAAACAAACTAAAATAAAATGGAGAATTCTCCTGCCTCTATCTGCACATTATAAGCAGGTATTCCATAAAATATGTTTATCAGCATTATGACCAACTACAAAGTGTTGTCAGTGCAGGATTGTAACATAGTAAAATTATTCCCCTGTTAACTCTAAATCAGGTTCTGAACAGGTATTGGTACTTCTTCATCTGCAGCAGAGCTCAAAGGGAAACGTCATTTGTAATGACTGTAATAGCATTTTTGTTATGAAGGATGTCACATTTGAATTGTGTCTTTCTATAAAGGTAAAAATTGCTGGATTTGGTATAAATAAATCTTGGGAGACAGATCACAGTGTTATTTACCTTTTGTTTTTTAAAAGTTGGTTAAATTTTATATGAACAACTCAAGACCTGTAAACTTCAGCTTGATTAATATAGTGTGTCATTTACATACTGAAACCATATTAATTCACGCTGTTATTTCATCAGATCTCATAAACAACATAGTGCCAGGACTTGTCATCATCAGTATGTTTTCACCACACAGTCTAGGTGACTGTCAACTGCATCCAGACATCTGAAATATATTAGGCCAAATGCAAATATTCCTCCAGCAAAACCTAACCTCCATTACCGTCTTTTCATTATTCCCTAACTCAGTCAATAGAATACTTAGGATATATCCCATATTGATGTGATGGAAAAAAAGAAATTATGGGGGCTCCCCTCATCCCTATACCTCAAGTAAAACCTAAAATGTTAGAGGTCAGATCAAACAAATCTCCTTTGCATCACAAAACATTCTTTGTTGTCCTCAACGGGCTTTGGCAGCACACTGGGTATTCTCTGGCATTCTCCACTTTTCTCATCAGGATAACTAAAATTTATCAGTAATGGAAGCAGTCTCCGTAATATAATAATACACCAGTTTCACATAACCAACAAGTTAAATAACACGGTCTATAATGCCATATTCCCTGACAACAGATAAACTTCTAGTAGCAGATCTAAACGCAAACTGACACCTCAGTTTGTACTGTACATGAAACCCTTCAGGCTTTTCATCAATTATTCTTCAGGAAAGAAGAGTATTTTTTTTTTTTTTTTAAATTAATAACAACTTTCCCTTTAACTTTGAACTATTCAGAACAAATAGCTGTCATCACTACCAAAACAGTAACAGACTTGATTCATAAAATTATTTAGATGCTAAGCTCCACTAAAATCATTTATCTTAATTCCTGGACTTTTAAGGAGCATTTACAAGATAGAAATCACATTTAAATTATCAAAGTTTAATGTATGCTTTTAATATATCCTTTTCACAGGATTGTATTTTTCACTGTATCTAGTAACTGCTGCTAAAGAAACAGTCACAATAGAGAATGAGACCTTGCATGTTGCTTTTCTGTCCAACAAAGAACACATTCAGTTTTTCCTCCAAAATACTCTACAGTGGATTCAAAGTGAAAGTTAGTATTTCACAATTAATATCTTCTTTTTCATTGAAGCTTGCCACTGATAATTCATGCATTTATTTCTGTCTTAAAATGCAGTTCTAAATATTTTAAACCCAGTCATGCTAGACACTGCCCAGCTTACTTAAGAGAATACATGAACCACCTTCCTTAGCTAAGTTTACATACAATTAGTGTTCATTTACACCTTCCCTGGTTTCTTCAGTTGCTGGAGACAATACAAGATTTACACAGCATTTGGTGCACTGAAGTACAGCCCAGAAGTCCTACAATATCACTGAAAATAGGACTAACACTACTAACAATTTTTGAACAGTGAAAATGAAGTGCTTCTATTCCATATTTAATGTCAATCACAAAATTACATTAAAATTGAAAAGTTACATTAACTATTCAATTTTTTGGAACTTCCTGTTGAATTTTTAAGGATTTCCTAGCAAAAATGTGGGGCTTCTGTTTCAGAAAAAGTACAGTACATTCATTTCAAATACAAAAAGAAATCACAACCATAATTAATTAAAATATTTAAAAGTCAGAATCAGTAGTATCATCCTTTTCTCTCTTTCCTTAAGTTTTTTTCATACAAATATAAACAAACATAGCATGAAGCCATGCAAGACATAGTTGCACATGACTGATCTATTTTTAATGAAGAAGAATTCTCAAAACCGCATGAACTAGAAGTAACAGTATAAATAGGTTTAGAAAATCTAGTTTTTTAAGGAAACTAAACTAAGAGAAAGCCCTGGCCTTTCAAATCCTTTCATCATCGCTAGTACCTTAGGAAAGAGCAGATACACAGTCAGTACTAGCAGTGTTATAGATCTAAGGCCTAGTCCTCCTCAGTAAGAGTAATGGCTTATTAAAGGAGATCCTTCAAGGAGGGGATGAAGAAAACCCTGAAAAATTTAAAAACAAGAACCCCAAAACAAACAAACCAAGAAAGGCACCAGTCAGGGTAGAGATGCCAAAGACATGTATTTCAGAGCAACTACAATTTTTTTTCCACTTTTCTTTCACAAGATGAGTGAAAAGCTGTCTTTCCTAGTTGAACAAAGCTTTCTACCCTGCTTTAAACAAATAGATTCGTATATTTTTCAGTTTCACAAAGTAAATGGGAAGCTACCACTTGAATGCTGCTTACTAAACCAACAGCTATCATTTTCTGCCTTTTTAGTAGGGGGGAAATAGCATTTCTGTGACCTGAGAACTTATGCAGCACACTTTCAGGCTATAGAGTGCTTCCCATGCCTGTTCTTCCTGTCATAATTAAAATTTTATGCAACCTTTTCACAGTAGACATCATCCACTACACCCAAGTGGGCAGAAATAATCAGCTGGTATTTCAAGCCATGATCTTCCCCCTAGAGACTGAAGTGGAGCACTCAGTTCTACAGCAGTATTTTAAGCAGCAAGATCTTACGGAAAAGAAGTCTGATTGTCATCATTTTCACTGTTTTAGGACAGCTCAAGCAGTTGGCATATCACACTGCCTTTTCTAGTCACTTGGATTTTTTTTTTTAATTTTACAGTGTTAATTATAACTGGCCTTCTTCAGGAAATTCACTGTGAAAGTCTCAGATTCATCTCAAAACCCTTTTGGCTAACAGGCCCTTAAAAAATGAACCAGAATGCCAATCAGCTCACACTGTCACCAGGTTAACTGTATCTGCTGTAATGCAGCACAAAATGAGCACTGCACAGTTATACTAACTGGGTGGCTATTGTGAATTAACAAAAGAAAAAATCTTCCTCTGGCTACATAGGTATCTTGCTCTCTTCTGCAGCTGATGAGAAAGCTTGTCATAACCTTTCTTTTTGGCAAGAGAATAATTTGACTTCAGTAGCAATTCAAGGTCTGCAGGCATATAGGAACAGATCATTAAACTGATGTTTATTTTCTAGCTTGAAGATGGTTTACTTATTAACAAACTAATTGCGGTTAAACTAAGATAAAACTGGTAACTTGGAGAACGAGATGAATTACACAGGGAGAAAGAACAGCTGGATGTTGGTCAAAATGTTCAAGTACATCTAACTCTAGCAGACTGAAAGCAATTACTTTGTCAAGGTATGTCAGAAGTGCTTCTGCTGGAAGCACTTTGCTTCTTATTTTCATTTGGAAAAGTCTCATCTGGCACATTTTCTGGTTTTGTTTTCTTGTATATACTCAAATCTATGAGCTGTGATAGAGCTTAGACCTTCAGCACCCACACTTCTGCGACCTCTTCAGTCACAATTAGACTGATGAATGAATCCAGAGGACACTACAAAATATTGAGGCAGGCATATTAGGTGGTAAAAATAATTCACAAAAAACTGTTATATCTAACAATAATTATTGTCTGATGTCAAGATTCTTCAGAATTTTAAATCGCCTAGTTACATAACAGACTTGTCAAACACACAGACGAGCACTCCTTGGTTTGGGTTTTTGTTTGGTTTTTAAAATCCAAACTGTTACCTGCAGTGCCAGACCCATACCAAAATGCTTTACACTCTTTCTAGATCAAATATCCAAATAACTGCTGACCTAGAACCATGCAACTCCTGTACCCACAGCCAGCAAAGAATTTATAATGTTTCAACAGCAACCAAGTCACTAATAATATGTTAAGACAGATTTTTAAGACAGCATAATTAATAAATAAAATTCATACTAAGGAATGAGAATTGGCACCTAATTTTTCAAGGCCCTATAAAGGTCTGAGTGCTCTAAGCCTTTGCTCTATTTCAAAAGCATATTCAGAAAAAAAATGATAAGTTTGTTATGCAAGGCAAAATCCTTAGCTCTAAAAAGATTTCTTATGGAGTATATCATAAGCCAGTTGTATTTAACTAGCACATTTTCAGCAATGTTGAGCTTATAAACTCCATTATTAATAGGAATATGCATACAAAATACAAATAAAGGACATTAACCTCACTGGGACATTAACCTGTCCCTTAAGAGATGCTGGCTTTACCAGACAGTTCTGTTCTGCATTTTTTCCTTCTGATTAACTGTATACAAAAAATATGATCTTTATTATGGTCTTTTTCCACCAAGACTTCTGTAATAGACATTAGAAGATAGCAAAGGACTGAGCAAAGCAACCCAGGGAAATGATGGTGCATACAATGCAACAGAGCAATGACATGCCTTGAGGATTCCAAAAATTATGTTAAAATATTTTGAGAACCACTTTTAACTTCTCTACACAGAGCTCTACGCAAACACCATACTTCAGATACGTATCCCATCCTTACATATTGCTTTCAGTAAATTAAGATTGGTTATTAAGATATACAACTGCATATATTGAAGTCTTTTAAAAAATAATTTCTAACAAGGATGTTTGAATTATTTCCCCCCTCATTCTTCATAAATCTATGATCTGAATGAATTTACTGTGCTGTAGTACACACTTGAAGATTTGCCTATGATTAACACAGCCTCATTCATCTTCTATTTTACCAGATAGTTTCATACACATTCACCTGTTTTAGAGACATACGTTGGTTGTGCAGTTTTGCTTTAAAAATAAAAAAAAAAAAAACCACCAAACAAACCCAAACATCCTTTATTTGAAAAGCTTCAAGATGTATACATTATTGTGAGACTTAATAGTCATTATACTTGGCTCTTCTTAGGAAACAGCAAGCATTTGCTCTGCTTTGGACATACATTTTCCTGTGGGGGCTCAGGCTTGCTTTTGTAGTGATGGTTTGAGAATAATGATTTCCCTTTGATCTTCTACAGGAAAAGGAAGGGTCCTTTCCAAAGTCATGGCAAAAAAAATAAAGTGCTCAATGAAAGACTAAGATGTGTCACAAAATTAGGAACTTCAGGAAAAAGAAGTCTTGGAGTAATGCAAGAAAACTGAGAAGCCTGGGACTTGTCCGGTTAAAGCAAGTACTTGGGCTGGGGTTTGAAGGATGACAAAAGACCAAACTTAGCACATGTCAGTGGGGTAGGGCAGAAAGGCCTACGCCTGAAAGAGAATGCAGAAATACCTCTTATTGCACCACACCCCCTGAAAGTCTACCTGCGTCATAACTGTTTATCCATTTTCTCCAGAAAGGATTTCCTGAGAATCCAAAATTCACTTAAACCAAATAGAATTCCTAGTATATCTAGTAAATTGTGGGAACTCTAAAGGGAAGAGTTGACTGGAGAAGAGATGCAAATGATGTCATTAAAATAAGCTTGGAACAAAAAACACAGTACAAAAGATTACTATTTGAACAGTATGTATCACAAAGTGGTTCCATGCAAATCTTGTATCTTTGCATTTTTCCTGTTCCAGATAAATTTGATTACCAGCTTTCAGCAATTCAGGTTGTTGAAGGTTAGATCTTT
This sequence comes from Psilopsiagon aurifrons, assembly GCA_025447955.1. Classification (NCBI taxonomy): domain Eukaryota; kingdom Metazoa; phylum Chordata; class Aves; order Psittaciformes; family Psittacidae; genus Psilopsiagon; species Psilopsiagon aurifrons. The sequence continues at coordinate 15,830 of JAOEHY010036326.1, forward strand.
TCTAAAAGCTACTTCTGCAAAATGTAGCAGCACAATAGGGAATAGTAAGCCATTGCTATTGAATAGTTTCCTGCTTCAGGGAAGACACTTGAAATCGTCATTTTTCAAGCATTATTTAAATTGGCAACAAAAAGAAATTTTAATTACACCCATACTGGAGCATAAGATTTTAGAATCTTTAAATGTAAGCATCTCTGTAGCTGGAGGTATACATTATTTAACCACAACAATAGCTCTCATTAAAACTTAACTCAATTTTTCAGCTTTCTCAGAACATCTGTTTCTCATGGTATCTGTTTTTGTAATTATAATAAACCAAATTGCTCTGGTGAGGCTCCTTCAGTTGCAAAAACAACAGGTGATTTCTTCATGGGTTTTATAAACCAAACTTCATAGCAAAAGAAATAATTACTAGATCTTTTGTGATTTTAAATCTATTGCTTTAAAAGTTAATGCTACAACACCTGAATTGATTCCATAATGCTTTGATTTGAAACAAAACTCCAGCAAGAATGTTTTTACAAAGGCTTAAGAAAAATAACTTCTTTCCCCTAGTTTAAGGCATACAGTGAAATTAGTACATGGCAAGTTACAAGTGGAGTCTGAAAATTGTATATATACATAGGATCTGTAGGATATATGTGTCAGGATACAGAAAAAACTGCATATTTTTCTTAGTACCTGATAGCAGAACTGTTTGAAAAGAATTTAATATTTTGTGAAGTGGCATTATAAGCAATTATTTTAGGGTTTAGTACCGATTTTTCAGAATAGCAGAATTGTCAGCTTGCCAAAAATTTAAAATACAAAAATATGGTGCTGGTCTTTGTGACTAATAACAGTTGCTATGCATCCAATGTAGAAGAACCCAGAAGATGCACCAAGGCCTGCTTTTTTTCTCCAGACTAAATTCACAGCAAAAGTTTTGTCTATCGGACTTGAATCTCAGATGATCCCAACAGACTTTCGAGAGCTTACTGGTATGGACATGCCATTAAATTAAAGTAAATCACAAATATTTGAACCCATGAGATAAAGATTCATTTACTGCATTATTTTATACCAACAAACATCACACAGGGCCTACCATAATAAGGAAATACAGACAGCATACATCTTCAGTCTAGACAAGATCATTGCAAAACAAACACTTGCTTCAAGCATTATTTTTTATTGTTTATTCTCATCTGTGATAGATGAACAGAGGACAAATACCCAAGATCAAAATAGCCATTGTCCTCCTTTACATTTTATTCACTGTTGCCAAATAATGATTTATGTTGATACTTTTAAATATTAACAGCCATTTACATTTAACACTATTTTCCTCTTGGTTGTCAAATTAGAAGTTTAGATATTACCCTTGGAGATTCTGAACATTCACTGGCACAAAAAATTGCATGACTGTACGAGTCATTATCACCAGAGAAGAGTTGAAATGGCCAGTCAAGCAGATACTTCAGAATGATCCTTCAAGGATACATTTTACTGGGAAGTCCTTTTTCCCCGTGAAGATTTAAAAGCATAGTTATGTGAAATCACTACAAGAAAAAAAAGAAACTAGTGCTCCTCTCATCAGTTTGTTCAATGCCATAATTCCATCTTAATGTCCTACTTATAGGTGATAGTCTGCTAATTGTATGGGATGCACTCAGGTTTAAAGCTGGGCAAACTGGCTTTGCCACCAGTTTCATGCTCAACAGTGAAATTCTGCAGGGCCCACTCAAAGTCAACTGATTGTTCTACATGGAACAAAATGCACAGGGCATTTTTCATCTCACTTTTTAAATTGTATTTTGTCTGTTTCTCAGCAAAGACCTACTTCAACTCAATGTATGTTGTGTGCCTGAAATTACTTGGGGCATCAGCACACAAGTACATTATAAATCACTGGAAGGCAGCTTTTACCTGTCAATTCTGAGTAATGTTCTATTTCTTTTTGCCAAGAATAAAAAAACGAAATGCAGCATTTGTGCTAGCGAACTGATAGGATAAGTGTATTAAACATTGATTCCCAACCACACAGTACCTATTAATATTATATGATCCTAGTTTCAATCAAAGTAACATTGAAAATCATCCAGATGACATTTCACAAGAGAAGAAAAAAAACCAAAACAACAGCTACTGTGAAATCAGCAGTGTGTGCACCTTGTTGGGAAAAAGAAAGTAAAAAGCAAGTTGAAAGAAGGCGAGGGTAAATATGATCATGTCATTCCTGACAACTGGAGGGACACAGGGACAAGACACCCTTATCTGTCCTCCATGGACAGTTCTCTACCTCCAGATAAGGCTCCTTTCAAGAAAAAAGACAAGATAGCCTAAGTTTCACATTTAGGAATCACCATTACAACAAGTACATGCCAGTTCACCACACAATCATATGCTTTCATTTCAGTGCCTGCAACTGTGTTTACGGATTTTTTCCGTAAGTATACGCAACCTCACATTACCATCATTTTTCAATCCACACTTTTAGACTTTCATTGCTAATCAATCAGTACCCTTCTGCAAACTATCTTTCACACACACACTCCCCTCCCTCCTCCTGTCAACAGAAGATGAAAGATCTCACATACTTCATCTATGAAGGGCAAACAAACAGGGTGGTGGAAAAGTATTCAGTCACACAGATCTAACAGCTGAAAGACTGCGGAAGAATGATCTGCTCCAAAATCCTTTTCCCCCATTTGTCTACGCTGTTCCTGCTTTTACATCCCTGACATTATGTCTCAATCCTATGTATTTAAATCATGTTCCCATGTGTAACTTGAGCCCTTACATACATTTTCCTCTTCTATAGTAATTCTTAAATATTTCTATAAATAATTATATTTATAGATTTCTATAAATTTTCCATAAATTTCTATCGATTCCTATAAAATAATATTTCTATAAACAAAAAAAAAAGCACCACAAACAGATGGGGGAATTTTTTATTCCATCACAGTTCTCACCATCACATGCTTCAGGAAGCTGTCTTTGCAGTTAGCAGGATGCAGTTCTACTTTAAGTTTACAAACTTTAAGTCAAAAATTGTAATATGCATTTTAGTGGAATTTCTGGTTATACAAAAAACTTCAATTTTCCTTAAGCTACTCCTGCAAAGATTACTCCCTTCACTCCTAATAAATGCATATTAGTAGCAGTTTCTCACCCACATCATGTATTATGCTACATTTTCCTCTTATTAACTGCGTCGAATTCACAAAAAAACAGAAAACCTGTTAACTGCAGAAACGAAACTTATGGCAGATTCAGCAAAAGAATAAGTCCTTTCCTCTTAAGAGTCATTCTTTACAATTATTTTTCAATTGTTCCCTATTTGCAGCTGTCAGCTCTTTTTCATCACGTTGGGAGAACAGATGTCCAGTACCTCTAGAAGTTTCTCAGATCCCTGTCAGAGCAATAAGCATTCAGTTTGGCAAGAAATTTTCACTTGGCTATTTGCAGTTTCAGGCTCTTGCTAAATACCTCAGCATTCTTTTTCTACCAGAACACATAAACTGGTATCATAGGAATGCTGACAAAGACATAACACACCTGAAATATGTAGCTGGATTTACCTGCTCAACACCCAGATCAGAAGAGTTTCAAAACATTCATGAAATGGAAAAAAATAATCCTGTCACCTACACTACCCCAAGTGTACTGATCCTGGTTGTGGAAGAGGACAGGAGTAAGGAAACATATGTGATAAGAAATACACCCATATGGCTATTTGTCATATCCCAGGGCCCCTTAATCTTCAACAACCGCAAACATGCGGACAGACTCACGTTTACATTGGATGGAAACTTCCTGTTGGCACTTTTAGGCAAAACCTTGAGTTTTGATGAAAGCAAAGTATATGAAAGTGCTTGATAAAAGAAATATAAAGCGAATTGAACTTTTTCTAATACAAGTAGTTTAACTACACTTCCATTTATTTTTTTTTTAACAGCATTTGAAACTGACTGCACCCCTTTCAATCCTCAAAAATTGAGTTCCATGAATTCCTTCATCTATGCTTTTGATTGCTAAATAAGGTTCCATCTGTGCTATAAAAGTAGATGAGGATGGCACAGTTGGAATGAATGCCTCCAGCACTCAATTGCCTTCAAATGTGCTCTGCTCTCTGAACACTCTGGACACAAGCAGAGAAAACAGCAGAGGTAATACTCATTATTTCCTTCTATTGTGCTTTCTATTTCCATCCGGGGCCTCATCCCCAAATCACAAATTAATTTTTTTTTTTTTTTTTTTTTTTTTTAATTTTATAGCCAGACCTGTTATTTGGATTTAAATATTCAACCTTCCTAAGGTATCTTGGTAAATATCACATATGCCATATAGTGTTTAAGAGCCCATTCAATGCACTCATTAAATATACAAACAGGCAGAAACCTATGACAAAAAGAAACCACTGTCTGCACTATGCTGGTTAAAAAGGCAAAGGTGCACATTTCCACAACTATTTTTCTCACTGAGGCTAAATCCATGCATTCTAAAGCTTAGTAATTACAAAAAGCATACTGTAGTCACATGAGGCAAGGGACTGGAAATAATAAGATGCATTAACAGATTCAAGAGACAAGAAACAAATGTATCTACTGCCTGGTCAGTAGATGAGATGAACAGAAGACATACAGAAAGTTTCATATTTTGGACTGAGACTGAAAACAGAGTATTATTAAGAAAAACTTTCTTCTTAGCCTCCCTCCTCTCTCCAGGACCAGTCAGCCGCCTCAACAAGGGAACTGAAATGAAATGGGTTAAGTGAACAGTTTGGGCTATTACTATATCTAGTCATTACCTAGCCATTATCTCCAGTAAAATCTGTTAGAATAGCTGAACTGAAATATAGTATCTCAAGTCTTTAGAAAACTGAAGTTATCACACACAGGGAGAGGTCTAAACCAGAGGAAACACTTCCAAAATTTCAATCAGCATAAGGAATTGCACTGAAGTTCCTTCTGAACCAGACACATCACAGTAGGAGTCAATATGGGGAGCCATCAGAACTGGGACAGACTATCAACTGACTGTGATATCACAAAAAGTTGGTACTACCTATTTCCTTGCTTCAAGGTTTCTGGCTCTAAACGGATCTTGTAATTTGAAGAATTCCAAACTTAATGTCATGGGTTCAGCAGTAGCAGTACTTTTTCCCCTTCTTGGTAGCTAGTGCAGGGCTGTGTTTTTTGACATGTGGCCTGAGAACAGTGCTGATAACACCAATGTTTTTAGTTATGGCTTAGTGATGTTTGGTTTGGCCAAGGACTTT
>JAOEHY010036327.1:1076-44592 GCA_025447955.1 Psilopsiagon aurifrons
AACAAGAAGAGTGGATGAAAGGGGGTAACCCAGGAGCAGCTGAGGACATTTGTTATTTTCATTGTTTTCTCTCTCTTTCTCTCTCTCTTTGTTTGTTTCTTTCTCGTTTTTAAGGATAACTTTTGGTGTGTAAGTTGAACTCTTCCCCCCCCAGCCCCTGAAGTTCCATACTGAGTGAAGGAGGGTCACCTCACGGTGAAAGGTGACTGGGGTTTTATCGCCGTGTGATGTTAGGTCACTGGCTGCAGTTAGGCTCTGTATGTGTATTTACTGGTTCGCTTGTTTCTTTAAATAATCTCTAATATTTATCTCTAGATGTTCCGGTTCACTGGGTTCACGTAGTTGCGTGGAAACATGCCCGTCTGTCCGTGGCAGGCTCCCTTCCACCAGTTGGGGTCAGAATTGTCAAGGACTTGGATAAAGTCTCCACGACGGAAGCCCAGCTCTCCTTCCTCTTGGGGATCGAAATCAAACAGGGCCTGAACGTATGTCGGTTGCTGGAAGGGGAAAGAAAGAGAGACACAAAGTGAGAATCATCCACAGTGCTCGAGACATCTGCTCCTTCAGGCAGGAGCTTAACTTACACCGGGGTTAACAGTGAATATTTGGGCTGCTCCGTTTCCCTGTGAGCCAGCTTACAGCACCTGTAACAAGAGGCTAAAAGAGGGAGGCACAGTCTATAGAAGACCTTAGAAAAAGTCAAGTTGCTGTGAAAGAGCAGAAATAAAGACAGCCGATGACTCAGGCGTTTTCCTAGTGTTTTCCAGTCTTCACGACCCACTGTAAATCTGTATGTACTGCAATACAACAGTATTCTATTCATCCTGTGTTGACCAACTGACAGTGTGAATATTACTGATCCACCTAACATACTGATACACAAAGCTTATCCTAAACCCAGGATCTTAGCATTTAGATTTTCCTTAAAACTCAACACTGTCAATAAATCCTGCCACAAAGTGTTCTCCCTGGTCAGCAGATACTTCAGTTCCTATGGAAAAGCTAATGGTTCATTTCAAATGAATCTGCATCCTTAAAATCATGAGGTTAGAACGGTATCTTCAAGGCTGTTGTTTTCAGCCGTTTGCTCATCATCTGTTTATCACTGACCCAACTGTGCAGAGCCAGATGTTAATTCAGACCAACTGTGGCAAAGGGTCTGTGTGCGTGGCACTCGGTGGGCAGCATGAATTCCACCCCCTTTTTTCCTCAAGCTAGAACTAGAATGCTGCACGTGGAAGCAAAAGGATATATTCAGAATTGACAAAAGGTCCCGTTACATGCAACGTAATGTTCTGACAGCCCTGGGAAATGGAACAAAACAAAGAGCTAGATATCCACAAGCTGCTTTGCTGGCACTTAGCAGTAGTTCTTGGTTTGTCTTAACACTGCCTAGATCCAAACCAGAAAGCTGGAGATGTTCCACATGCTGAAGCCAGCTCTTCAGGAAAGAGCAGGACCAAAGCTTCACTGGCTATGGAGTGGTACAGTTCTACAGTACAGAACTGTCCTTTTTTCCTATGTCCTAAACCAGGAGGAAACCCACTTTTAATTCACAGAAATACGATGATCTTTCTGCAAGAGTATCCGTAAGCATTCAGATAAGCCAACTGTTCAAGCAGCAACAATAATGCTTGCTTTGAGCTGGAGACTAGGAAGCTCCAGGTAGGCTTTGCACAAACATCCACCCTATTTGCCAGTAAAATTCTGGCTGCAAGATCTAAAGGTACGCTTCCACAGACATGAAAACATCAGTCAGCTTCTTTCCACCCCTATTCATTTACTCTAAGCTGCAATCCCACTTCAGACTGTGGTTGCAACAGTCTAAATGCGCGCTCAATGAAGACACTTCTCTTACCTGTGGCACCTGCTCAATGTCCCGGAGAAATATTTGCTGGTTCCTGGAGACAGATGTGGATCTGTGATAATCTACCAGCTCGTTCAAAGAATTGAACTTCACCACCCAGAGGAAATACTTGCCAGCCCCATCTCTAAGCACCTTGAAGTGCTGCACATCATTTCCAAACCTGAACAACACATAAAAACCACATTATTAGTCACCAATCTGGGATGTCACAGAGCTTGGAACGAAAAGGTGCTTCCAAGAGACAGCGAAACTGCCAGGATGCTGGTAACACAGATCCCGATTGGGATCCATAAAAAGATGTCTGACAACCACTTGTCAGTTGTATTTTAAAGAAATCAGGGATCAGAGATAGACTTCAAATACTGAATTTATCGTGAAAACAATCCTGCAAGCTTCACACCTGCTTTTATTGTAGTAGGACTTCGGTCTAAAACCAGGTTTTCAATCTACTCTGAATTTGGAGAACCTCAAGCTCTGTTTGTAAAGCATTCCTGGTGTCACAAAACACTCTTTATCTTGGCTGACATGCAGTATTTCAGCTTTTTATTTTGCACTACATTGCCACAAAGCTGGCACCCCATACATGTACTTCTTGATGTACTTATACAGTCACCTGAGTCACTGAAGACAGTGCAGAGGACTCTGCAGTACCAAGACAAGGTCACATTAATGTAGCCGCAGCACCATGGTGCCTTCCACTTCACATTCCCAAATACCCCATTCTGAAGTCAAACAGTACAAATGTTTCGATTTAGCTCTTCACAGACAGCAATTTCACAACTGACTTGAGCCAGTTTAGGCTTGAGCTACTCTTGCTGTGGTCCTGGGCTTGTCTCAGTCTATCCCTCATGCAGTGTGTGTGTGATAATGCAATACATAAGCTCCAGTTCCATACAGGAAAATTCCTGGGAGAACACTGTCACACGGAGAGTAGGACTGTCTCCTTTGGCAGCTGGTTTGGACTTCAGCAAAAAACTGCCTTGCAAAACAAAAGGATCCCACAAAAAACCAACCCCAACCTCCTCATGTTTGAAGGGTGATGCTGCACAGTAATGCAACAACTTCAATTCGATGTAAACTATTCTTGCTGACAAGGGATGCCATTCAGTTGAAGCTGCTCTTCCAACAATTTCATTCTGAATGCAGAGGAACTCTGAAGAGATCCATTGGGATTTTCCAGACGAATGGCACATTGGTATTTTTACTGCAGTCTAAACCACTGCAAACAGACAACTGCTCCCCACTTGGCACTCACAGGCTGACACAGTAGACGCTAGCTTGGCTATAAAGTTAGCAGGAACCATCATGTAATTACTGCCTCTGCTCTCCCCTCCTCAACCTGAGAGCTTCCCACCATTTAAATCCTGCAGATCACTGTTTAGGAAAATACCTTTTCCAAATCAGAGGGAGGAACAAAATTAACCAAGAATTTACCACCAGATGGCAACACTAAGCTAAAGGCAGCAGAGCCATGCTCGCCTGACTTGTTTCTTACAGGAATGCACTTTCTGGAGTGAAGCTGCCATTTACATCTAGTATTTCAGTTCAAATGATTGTATTCAAGACAAATATAAACTGGAGGGCAAATATTGAGTGAAAGATGACAAGAAAAAGAAGTAATCCTATCGAAACAGATCACTGATAGCCACAGACACCAGCAGACTAGGAATTGTGCATAAATTACCAAACTTGGTTAGGATGCTAAAGGAAATCCTATTGTTTGTATTCTAAAGCAAAGGGGAAGGTTACAGGAAGAAAATATAAAGGCAAAAATCAACTGCTGAGGACAGAAACCTCCCACCCCCAACCCATGTTGAATTAAATCATGTACCTTTTTAATACCTCTACTTTACAGTGACAGGTAGCATAGTATTATATGGGCCATGGCTAACTAGCAGGAACTCCTGCTGGTGCACAGCCAGTACTTTTAGCAAGGTTACTCAAGGATGAGAGCTGCTCCTCACTTCACTGTTATCAGAGTGAGTTTCTCTACCAATGGGGAATGCACTTGTGAGAGATCGGAGAGGCCTCCATGTCCCGGTGCTAGACAGCAGGGATGACCCAAGCAGACGTGGAAACATTGGAAGTGTACTACACTGAGAAAAGATAACTTGTACTGCATGAGAAGAATGAAGGAGGATGGGAGAGAACATGTACACACTTTGTGGCTGGAAGGAGGAGGAATGGGACTCAAAACCAGATGAACAGATAGTGCCTGGAACTGTATGAGCCAGACAGGAACATGCCACCAGGTGAGCCCTGTACTCATTAAAAACCAGAGCACACATATTTGTTCTATTAGAGAGGGACAAAATAAGCATCACTGAAAGAACAGCAATGCTATAGGGCATCTGGAAGCTTATTCCTACTCCCCAGCATTGCCCTCACCTGCCCTTTCCTCACCCATCCGTATGAGCAGCAGGTGGCCTGATTACCACACGGTAGCTTCTGGGCATTACTTACTTGACTGAGAGGGAGAAGTCCCCAGGAGCACTCTCACTCTCCCTGATGAGGAAGGCACCATCGTGTCTCTGTTTGCCCAACATCTCTTCAGCCTTCGCTCGGGGAATCTTTCCAAAAAACCACCTGTGTATGAGGAAAACAAGAGGGAAAGAGAAGAACTGTAATTCCTTCCTGGAAGAGCCAGATGCAGATATTCACACAAAGATGCAGTGATTCCTGACAGAAATAACTACACCGCACCTCACTGCCGCTCCGATACAGGCCACTGAACCATGCAGCTTTTCATAATGCTTCCTCCTGGCAATGAAGCAACCACAACCTGATAAGCAGGTGCTTGCAGTAGCCCCATTCCACCTAATACAGTGAAGCAGGGATGTGGCAAGAGTGAAATCCTCAAATTATAGGATTTATTTGCAGAGGTGGAAAGAAATCCTGCTCAAAATTTAATGTATTATTCACATTGGTTTGCCCTCTATAGCACCTGCAGTTTAGCATCTAAAACATCACAACAAGAACCTCATGTACACAGCTGCTTCAAAGTCTCACAAAGCAGGACTCTGCTAAGATGAGAACCCTGGGAACAGGCTGCAACCGTGGATAAAGTTCAAATGCCTACTGTGGTCTGCAATGGTATCTTAATAATCAGGCCCCCAGAATCTAAAGTCAAACAGATTAAATGCCTTGCTCAAACAAGAAACTCAAGTCCCTTCCTCTGCCACTAAGGAATGAAGTCCCATGTCTCCACCTGCAAAGTTTTAATTGTCCAATGTGTATGATGCCATCAACTCAGAGACAACAAAGAAGTCCTGCACTGATGGCTGGCCACTACTAAACTTCCCCATGACAGAGCAGCGTTTATGTCACTATTAGTACCCAGAGATAATCAGCAGGAAGTAATTACAGTCTCCTCTAATACTTACGCTTCCTAAGCAGAAGCTACCCATGCCTTAGCCATGATTTTCAATATGGAAGATTAAAGTTATTAAGGATTAAGCACAGAAATGTCACTATTTCAGTGGGTAGAAATCTTTACCAAAACTGTAGCATTTGCAAGATGCAATGGAAGCCCCGGGAGTTCACTCACAGGCTTCTCTTCAGAAACATCACAGCTGCAGAAAGATCCTGTCTATGGACAGACCTATCCTGCACAAGTGGAAAGGGCACTCGGTGTCAAAGCCAATTTCTAATCTCTTTTAGATCAGGTGGTAAGTCACTGCTACTTCAGGCAGAATGAGCCCTTTTGTTCAGCAGGTTCCTGCAGCCCAGAACCCAATCTTTCTGTCCCATCCCACAGCACTGGGGTCAAAGACGCGTATCACACTTTTGAATGCTAAGGCAGGTGCCAGGAGTGGAGTTATGTGTAGATCAAGTGAGAAAAGTCCCCTCCACGTCCCCTGGCTCCACTGCAGAGGAGTGCTGAGCTGGGCATGCAGTTCAGTTCTAGGGAAGAGGCTGATAATACAGCAGCCTGTTGCCTTGCTTCTTCCTAGAGTCAGGACAATGCAGCAGCTTCCACACAAGCAGTCACATCAAAGAGCTGCACCACGTCTGTGATTCTTGGCCACTGTGCAGAAGTCTGACCACACATGCTGACCACCTCCATGACATCAAGGGTGAACCTACCTCAGGCAACACTGACCAACACCCCTGGTCACAGGATTCTTACCCACATTCACATTTGCGCTTCCAGACTACTCCAAGATGAAAGGGAAACAAGAGCAGAGCGGCCGGTCACGTGGTGTGGGAAAAGCAGAACCACCTTCTCAACCAAAAAGTGCAGCTTAAAGTTCAGAGGAACAGATCACACGGGACAGAAGCACTGAACCACAGCCTACAACCATGCAGATGGCTGACCTTAGAGGAGAGCATTTAGTAACAAGAGCTCCACACACAAAGTTCACTTTCTGTAGTGAAGGGTTTGGTGCAGCAAAAAGAAGTTGCAGAATCCCCCATGAAACAGACATTTAAGAGGGGCTGAAGCTTTCATCAAGTCATGAAGTCACCAGATCTTCCTCCCTAAGAGGTTTTCCTATGATCACCCAGACACGTTTTACTTGCTTGCAAATCTTGTGTGCCTTTTGTCCCCTGAAATGGAAAGCAAAAGCTTTCTCCCACAACCATCCTATTTCCAGTGACACTTCACAGCATTTAGTCCTTGCCTGATGAAGTAGCACCTCTGCTGCTTCTCGGTACCCGAGGTGGTGGTAGAGGCAGCAGAAGGAGCACCTACCTGTCCTCTCCCTGCACTCTGCTGCCTTCAGAAACCCACCTAAAGAAACCAGAACATGAAATCCCTTCAGAATTCAGAGGTAGTATTTTGTTTCCTGTGCTTTTGGCACAATGGTCAGAAAGATAAGGAAGTCTCGGACTTTGCCTCTGCCAAACGTTACGTAAAGTGAATTTCTATCATGACTTCAGTATCTTGCCATAGTTCTTGTTTACAAAGTCGTTTTATTCTCTTTAGTTCTCAATTAAGTCTCAGTTACTCACATGTGACTTGGAAATGAAAGCCTTATCTTAAAAAAAACCCTGAAACTCCTCACCCATCTCTGTAAAACAGAAGGAAAGCCTGAAAGAGCTCAAGAGCACATCCATAATCCCTCCTGAAGCCGCTGTTTTCCCATACGTTTTACTGAATCACTACGAAGTACAAGTGTACAATTTGATTAAAGGAATTAAAGCATGTCAAAAATCAGAGAGAATTAGGCCAAAGAAACCAACCACAACATTCCCACAGCTTCCCTATGCTTGGTAACACTTGTCTCCAGCTGGCTTTGTAATGTAGGTGAAATTCAGCTAGTCAGCACTGCAAAACCCAATCCAAATCCAAATCCTGGCATTACTGCTGATGCTGCAGAGCGAGAGGGAGATGGACTGATGATGGTACAACACAGAGTTCACATCACTTTCAGACTTGCTTCAACCCCCAGTTTGGCAATTTCTTTGGCTTTACTTAACACAAGAAGTTAGCTTGGCTGAGTTCCACCTATGTCACAATACTGCAAAGTGAGACTTCTGCAGTATCTTCAAGAAAAGCTGATTAGGAACACAAACACTTGACTTACACACACCATAACCACCAAATTCTTCCCATGCCCCCTTACAGAGAGCAAGGTGCCACTGAACTCACTTGTGCCTTCACAGGAAGCCTCCCTGCCTGGCTTCCTACAGCTCTTCTCTCTGTATCATGCCCATGTCTACTTAAATCCTTGCTCTGTTAACTGAAGTGGTAATTCAGATTAACCCCTCAGAACCCTCAGCTGGTGAATTCTTCTTTCAGCTTCATTCGCTACTGGTTACAAAACAAAGATCTGCAAACACAAGCAAGACGAAACATGGCTGTGGGGCTGGAGGCTCAGATCCTAGGACAGGATTTAAAGCCATGTGCAGTTGCTGTTTTTCCAAATCCTCTTGAAAAGCATTTCTGCCACCTTCCCACAACATGATTGGACATCAGGCTGAGAAAAGCAGCATTCCCTTTCTCAGCTGCCTGCAGTGTGCTTTCTGAATGACCTGTATGACCAGAGAGCTCTGCATTACAACTGAGCAAACATTATGCTGTAAAAACTTCTGCATAATTTCCCAGAGCTCTTCATACACTAGTTCAGACTCCCAGCATTGCTGACACATGGAGCTAACTCCATCCAGCTGCCGTCAGCAGTTTAAACAGCTTCAGAAAAGGTCAAACTACACCTAAACCCCACCAACTCATCCACTTGCAGGATTGTTCATTCCCTTTTGATATCAAAAACCTGGCAGCCCTATCCCTCGAAGCCATGGATGACTACAGAACAAACTGATCATCACAGAAGACATCACCAGATTAGAACTCAAATGCCTGCAAAACTGTTGCAAAGAGATGTACAATGATTGAAATAAATGATGAAGAGAAATAGCAATGCACGTTTGTGATCCCCTATTTACACCAAATCAAACCAGAGGGTTGTTTGGTGAGGATGGTGTTGGAGTAGATGACTGTTAGAGGTCTTGCCTGACCTAAATAATTCTGTGATTCTACACTCAGGATGTGACAAACATACTAAGAGTGCTCCAAATATCCTTAAACATGTTTCTGGGCAGCTGTGAACGCCACTTTTTACTCTTATCTGCTATGCTAAGTAAAACAGAGAATCATCACAGGAACACAGTCACTCTTCTTTCCTGTGACAACCCACTACTGAAGCGTTCTCTGCTGGTTTATGCCTCCTGCCCCCAAGACCTGTGTGACCCTACAGCAAAATACCAGAGCAATGACCAGAAAAGCTTCCAAAAATGCCCTCCTAAACAGCTAGCTGTGAATGAGTTACAGTAAACAGTACATGCAGAGATACAACTCAACAGCATCCTTTACCTAACCACACACTTTGGTAGATCTGGGAAGGTACGGTCTGCAAAGTATTGAGCAGAAAAGCCTTCTGTTTGAGAGGATGCCCAAAAGCAGGATCAGGGGAGCCTGTCACCAAAGCTCTACTTACGGATGTGGTTTCATTTCTATGTAGTTCTTGGGAATGAAGCCATCTTTTCCATTGAGTTCTGCCTTGTACCAGTTCTGATCGCATTCTTCATTCAAAACCTGAAGGAAGCAAACAAAAAACAAGCTTACCACCCTTCAAAAAACAGCAGAAGTGGTGAAGGTACTTGCTTACTCTTCCCATTCTTGTTTCTAAGACTGCTCTTGTGAGATGAACCTGTAAGGAACGGTCCTAATCATCCTGCTCTGCTGCATCTCAGGAGTGCTCAGAACTGTGATTTAAAATAGCCAAAGGAATTTAGTGCCAACCCCCCATGCTTTAGTAAGAAAGTCACTGAGTCCACCGGTACTTTTAACAACACAGTCTTTGGCACACATCTATCAAGTGGGCTGTCATCATCACAAAATTCTGTTCAAAACCTGCAGGCCAAGAAATTCCATTTCTTTATCCCTTCTCATGATTGCTTTTTCATTGGATTCAGCTGACAAACCTGGTGCCTTCAGCATAAACGTTATTCCATCCAGCTTTTCTGCATTTGCACTGGTTGCACACTGGGTATGTTAAAGGTTCAGGGCAACACCTCTGTTATAAAGAGAATTCTACAAACCACTCCCTCATGACAGCATTAGCACAAGTACAGATACAACTGGCAGCTTCAGCTGGTTTGCCAATACAAGCTAACCCAGGCTAAACGAGACAGGAGGAACAGTGACCTGCCTGTGGAGCATGTTTTATGTTAAGAAGACAAGTTAAACACACAAACAGCAAACGTACATGGACAAAGTTTCTTTCTTAAGGGACACTTTCCTTGCTCTAACTTTATCCTACAATGAATGAAAGATGAGGAGTCACAAGAGAGAAGTCACATGAATAGGTGCTTTACAAAGCACAGATTGATACTTCAAAGCATACTTGCTCTTAAAACTTCAGTGCTTTATTTTCCATGGAATTTCTGGTACAGTGCAATAGGCAGGGCTGCTTGAAAGCAGTCTCTTTAATGGTGTTATGTGCTGGAAATAAAGCCATGCTATAGTCTGAAACTGCCCCTCCTCAGACCGATTTTATTTGGTGTTGGAAGCAAACATTGCACAGAACCTGCTGCCCACTTCATAACGAAGCACCACACCACCACTTTTCCAGAGCACTTCTCATCTTTCCGAGGGTCATTCTCAGCTTTGTGACAATGACCAAAAAGTTGGACCTGAGTTCTGGATCACTGGATCACATAAAGCTTGAAGTCACAGAAACAGCCCAAGAGCAGCATCGTCTGGATGCAGGAAGATGAGGAGATGCAAAGAAAGGCATCACAAATGCAGACTCCGAGATCAAGACCACATAACACACACAGTTACCATGAAGCCAACCCCCCCAAAAACCCAAAACTCTCTTTTCTATCTCACTGTTGCTTTTGGAAGGGTGATGAAATAAAAGAAGACAAAAGCAGAGAGGAATCTGCAAGTGCAGGCTCTAAAATTCTTACAGCTGATGGCAGTGCTCTGGAAAATTCAACTCTAAAGATCAATGCCTGCTGCCCTTCAGACACACGTGACAGATCAGCACCCTCATCAGCCCCACTGCTCACTGCTACGTAGAAAAGAGGAAAACCTCAACGCCTACCGAGATGAAACTGGCAAAGCAAAGAGAAAACAGAATCTGAACCTGCTCACAGAAGGCAATGTTACCTGGCTGCTCCTTAACTCCCAACTGATGATGTGCATCTTCCACGTGCCACCATTTCCACTGCAGAACTGGCAGAGGAGCAGGGCCACATCTACAGAGCTTTAGGTGAGCAAAGTTATGCACCTTTACAGCCCATATCATAGTATTTTCAGTTGAAGAGACTTTAACACTTAAAAGATCCTAACTGCTCTTATATGGATAAAAATATTCAAGCTATCCTCTGTGCAATTACCACTTTGGGCTTCTATTTATTTGTTTACAAGCAGTTTTAGCATGTATTACAGTTCAGTCATTTAGCAAGGATAACCTGACCACAGGTTCAAGTGTGGCTCTGTTACAGGCTTGGAGGTAAAAGCTAATGCAGATCCACAGATGTAAGCAAGAAAGCAGTGCACAGCTCTCACAACCACCACAGTGACTGTGAGGCAGCATTCTGTGCAGAGCCATATTCAACTCCAGGATACAAAGTGCAGGTAGATGATCCCAGCAGGCAGCTGCAGGATACTGGGCAGGGAAGATGAAGATTAAAATGGCCAGGAAGTCTGGTTGTTACATACCTCAGCTGCCATCACGAGGCTCATTTACAATACAACAGCACATAAACATGACGCGTTGTGAGGTGATTTCTAACAAGCCAGATTTTATGCAGTCATGTGTGTTCCTTTATCAAAGACAACACAAATTAAACCTTTGATAACACTGTGTCCTCCAAACTTGTTTCATTACCATCAGAGAGCAGTTAAGGGATATGGCAGTCTGTTCTTCTTCAAGAAGAGAATAAAAAGGGCAAACTGTAGCTTTGTGTGAAGGACACCGCTATGGATCTGTGTGTTTAATACTGCTCTGCTTGGCAATGGGTATTAAAAATTATCAGAAATTCTAATGCCCAAATGTAAATTGTTTTAATGAGTTTTATCGTGCTCTGAAGATATGCTAATAGGCATGGAGGAGCCAAATCACACAGGGCTTGGGGCACTCATCAATTCATGGCCCGAAGCCAAATGCCAGTGAGGGAGCACTGCTGAAGCATGCATTAAGCTTTGCAGCCATCAGAAATAGCTTGTTAAAAGGTAGAGTAAGGAGAACTGCCTACACAGATGCATGTACAGCCTGGTCAGGGGACTTCTGCTGTAGTAATGAGTCCTCCACAGCTCCCTCCTTCAGTCCCTTTGTCTGCTCCAAGGGCTCTTTCCTGCTTCACACCCAGGCTGCTGGATCTTCAGCTCCTGTTGTCCTTTCTGGGATCAGTTTAACTAGCTATCACAGCTCCATTCACACCCCAGCACAGGGCCAAACTCCTCATGCCCTATATTATATACCAGAGAGCTTACACACACACAGTCACCCTGCAGACACCCCAGATTCTCTCCTCTTTCCTGGTCTCGCAGTGTGCACTCCTCCAGAAGCAACAGAACATACTGTCTGCTGTGCCAAGCTCCACGTTCACGTGTCGTTTCAAGAGGACTCATCTCCACAACAGACAGATCTACAAGATCACTGTTTCCTGACAGAGCCTCAAACAGGCACTGCTGGGGCTGTTCCCAATGCTCAACCAAGCAAAAATGACTGTACTGAAGTACCTTAAATTCAGGGCAGCTTTGCAGTCGTGCACAAGGCTGGAATTCAGATGCTGCTATTATGAAGTTATGCAGCTGTATGACAACTGCAGGATAGTTATGTGAAATTACAGCCTTCAAGAGAACAACTTATGCCACTGACATCCAGTAATGACATCCAGCTAAGACGTAACTCAGGAACACATGAACTCTCTGCACTGATGTATCAAGCTTAAGACATTTGCATCTCAAGTGGCTCTTGTAAACCTTAAACCCACTGAAATGAAAGAACTGATTTTAAACCATTATGCTGCATTTAAAGAAAAGCATCCAGTAAATCCCTCTATCCCATAGCTCCAACTGGCCTCCAGTGATTTCCAGACAGTAAAATGTATCATCCGGATCCTTAAAACACAGTGCTATGCCTCTAAGGAAAATAAAGGTTCTTACCTGAGCTATGGTTAAGATTTTCCCAGCCTTTTATTCCCAAGTTATAACTTAGTCCAAGTACTGCGTGTGTCACTGGGGTTTGCTTTGAAAACTTCCCCAAATACAAATAAATACCAAGAAATAAAGCAACAAAATGAAGCTTAAAGATTCAGTGCTCCAAAGGGAGACAGCCTTCAGAGCCTGCATAGAAGTCTAAAGGCACAAACACTCATTTCTCTCAACGGCTAAAAGCTGCTGCTGTTTGTATAGGTCACAACATAAAGCATTCCTTTGCAGCCAACCCCCCGTCTGCTCTAGATCCAAGCAAGTCTATGCCAGAGCGTCTCTTCCTTTCACACTGGGGCATCTGTGCCTAAGAGGAAGAAGAAGGAAGGATATTTTTAGCCACTCCATTTGAACACACAGTGCCATGTGATGTCCTCAGCCTGCAGTCAGCACCCTTTTACTGCAATGGTGGCTCAACTGCTGCCCATCAGTTTGATAATAGATCTCTTACCAACAAAAGCCCATCTGTTCCCATGGAAATGAGAAGAGGCGCTGCTCAAGAGGCACAGACCCCAAAAGCAAGCATCCCCAGCCATTCCTAATCCTGTACCTAGCAAGTATGCGTCCACACAGCCTTTCCACCCTTGTGAACTGTTACACATCAGCCTTGATCCCCTCAAAACCAACCCACTTTCAGAAACCTGCAGGCACTAAACCACACTGTAACAAGCAGATCTGGCATCTCAACTCTCAAGCTGACTTCCATATGCAAACACAAACTAAACAGAAGGCCTCAAACATTCTTATGTGCTTGCAAATTTAGCCAAATTCACTGGAATGTTCCACTTTTGGAGTGACAAAACCCCAAAAACTCGTTTGGGAAGGGTACTGAACTTCCTTATTTTCCTGATCTGTAAAGTTTGGGGATTCTTACTTTGTGTTTCTTAGTGCAGCAGCACAACTGTTCAAGCTGTTTGCTGCCAAGCTGTTTCTACTCCTCCACAAAGCTGAACAGACACTGCCACGAAGAAAATGATGCAGTACATGAAACATGCTCTCAAAGCCTCAGGAGTGCCCAGGAAGTGCTTGTGACCTAAAACTGCGTGTCACAGGGAATGAAAGTGTTAAAGTGAATGAAAATGTTAAAGAGAACAAATGTTTCAAAGGCAGCAATTCTGCAACTGAAGTTTGAAGCCTGGACACGTGTCCCAGGTTGGGATGGTGGTTGGGAAGATGGTTTATCCCTTCACAGAGGTGCTTTAACGCAGCTTTTCATTTCAGAGGAAAACAGCACCTTTTCTGCTCCAAGACGAGAGGTATGAACCATCTAACAAACCAGCAGCACCCACTGCTTCAAGGAGGCTACCCCCGGATCCAACAGCACAAGCTCAACACAGTCCATTATAGAGCACTTTTCTTCCCCACAAACGTACTGAATGGCTCCAAAGGACATTCAAATCCCTCCCTTTCGGGTTTTGCAGAAGACAGCCCAAAATGTGGCCAGGTAACCTGCAGCTCCCATCCTCAGGTTACACAGATTTCCCTGAACAAATGAATCCCATCAACTCCGTAGCAGAAAGAGCATCCTGGGGAAAGCCAGGGTGATGTGCATGTCAAAAGGCATTGTAATTCAACTGTTAGCCAACCGAGGTGACTAGCTCAAGAACACAGAACTGCTGAAAGGCTTTAGACCTTTCCTTAAATTCAGTTTATCATAATTACACATAGGAAATGCAAAATGTCCATTTTTCAGATCAAAACCTAAAGCACCATGTTTGGACATGCTTCAAGACTGGGAACACTTGCTCTCTCGGCAGATATAAAAAGCTGTGAAAACACTTAACCACTGAACAAGTGTTACTGGAAACAGGAGGAGAAAGATTGCTTCTAAAACTGCACTCACTATCAAGCAACATAAAGTAACACCTAAATAATGCATGTAGATTGGAATCTAATGCAATGATGTGTGATGGTACAGGTTTTCATTCTCACCCTCTCCCCAATTCTCATTATCACTGTAGAAACACTTCTTCCACCCTTTTTAAAAGCACAAAATACAAACTGCAAAAAAATCAATTTAGAAAGGCTTCCCACCACAACAAACACAAAGCACAAGGGCCTTTTCTCCCTGCTCTCAAGCAGTGCTATGGCCAGAGCCTTATCTGAAGTGCTGACCGCTGCTTCAACACACTGCACACATTGACTGTTCACACTGACAGCGCTCACCATGGCACGCCAAGCTGAAAGCAGGAATCAAGGAGAGCAAATGTTGGTGTATGGGATAAACAGTGCTGTCTTTACATGTATTTCCTTCTTAAAGAGACCAAAACCTCCAATTCATCTTGAAGGAGCCTGGAAACTAGTCTGAAGTAAAATACATGACCAAGTTGAGTGACAACAAACCAGAAATGACAATGCAAGTCACAGGACACAGCCACTGTAGGAATTAAGCCTCTCTTTCCAAACTACAGATAATACTGTTGTCCCTCCAAAGCCTATCATGCAAAGCAATGGAGGTTCATCCCATATAAATGCTCTCAGGTAAATCCAGTATTCCCCTAACCTTCAGGAGTGGTTGATGGGAAGAAGTACATGGGTAAGATTATAGGAAATGATGTTAGTTCTAGCTACATGAGATAAAGGCAAACTGCAATGACAATACCATGCAGTATTTCACCACGTTAAACTCCAGATAGAAAGCGATACAGAGGTCAAGAAACCCACAGTAGCACTGGCTGGCAAGTACAGCAAAGTGTGTTGTAACAAAGCAAAGTGCAAGGAGAGGAATGGAGCTGGGAATCAGCACTCAAGCTTTCACTTCAAAACCACCGTTTTGTGTTCTTTTGTATGTAACACAAGAATAATTGAGGCAACTTTAAGTTAGCTGAGGGCCAATGAAGTCGAGCCACAAGGACAGAGCTCAGCACAGACTAACTTACCCTGCCTCTCAGGCCTTGCAAGTCTTGTACTACTGCTACTTCCCCTCTGGCAAAAGCCTTGAATTATGAAGATTTATTTATTTAAGATAATAGGAGAAAGAGAGAGAGGTAAAAGAAGAGCAATCTAGACAACAATTCTCTTTCCCTGTCACAGAATAGTTTGGGTTGAAGGGACCTTAAAGCTGACCCAATTCCAAGCCCTGCGACGGGCAGGGACACCTTCCACTGGAGCACGTTGCTTCAAGCCCTGTCCAACCTGGCCTTGAACAGTGCCAGGGATGGGGCAGCCACAGCTCCTCTGGGCAACCTGAGAGGAAAACCTCAGCATTTTAAGTATATTACAGTGACCTCCAAAATATTAATGGAGAGCTTGGAAAGAGTCAAAGCTTGAGGAACTTTGTCACAGGTCTTGTCTTCATTGAAGTTCTGCGTAGGAAGCTTCCACTGGCATAAACACAGAAGTAAAATGAAAATGAATTCACCAGTTCTGCCTATGTTGCGTGTGAAGGAGAGTGAGATGTCAGCCCCAGTGATTGCAGAATTCTCTCCAAATTAGTCCCGCCACTATTACCACTTATATAAAGGTTAAGCTAAAGATACCACAAAATGCATATTTTCAAGGAGGAGGCTGATGCAAAACCTCCATTATAAATAGAACAGGAGCCTGCAGTAAAAATCAGTACTGGTGCTTTTACAAGCCAAACAAAAATAGCTTTACAGAGCTAGAAGTAGCTCCAGCTCGTGTTCTAATTAGGTTTCCCTCATGCAAAAGACCCCCAAGTGTTTCAGTACCAGCAGGGACTCTCAGAAGAGAGATTAAGTTTTATGTTCAGCAACTTTTATGGTGCTGAAGTGAACACTAATTCTGATGAACTTCATAACGTTAAGGGTGAGTGCTCAACATTTGGATGCTGCAGCAAGTTCACTATCTTGTGTCAGTGCTTGATGAAAATGGAGCGCAAGAAAACACAACTGTTACTGCAGCTTAAGCTCCACAGTTTGGCTTGCACATGCAGAGAGCAGAATGCTATGGGATCCACAAAACCAGTTTCTTAAAAAGAGGAAGGAGAAGGTTGTTTTTCCTTAACAGACCCCAGGGTGAGTTTACAGTGACTCAAGAGTAGGACCAGCCTTTTGTAACTGGCTGTAGTGCTCAGGATGTTATCACGGAAACAGAAGACAAAACATCCTTCCTTAATCTCAAACCAATCCACTTCGAATTTGGAAGCACTGAAGGGCATTTGGTCAGTTTTCTGTTCTGCAGTGGATTAGTTTACTCGGGTACTAGCTGGGATGGCCGTTTGCTTGTGTTTTTCCCATTGAGTTCTTAGGGAGTCAACAGATTAGCACTGTGCTATTCAGGTTTAAGCAGGGTCCAAAAAGAAGAACCAGTAGTGAAGCACAGGTCAAGTTCTAAGCCTAGGAGAGCTCTACACCATCCTGTCTTTTACTGAGTAAAGAGAACAGCCCTGAATTCAGAGTAAAAACCTGCTCTATTTGGAAAAGGTTCAGAATCCAAAACCACACCCCAAAATAACCCAAATGCATATTTGCACATCTGTACATGAAGAACAGAGTACACATTGCCTTAAGCATTGCAAGAAACCCTCCCTTTTGAGAAGAAACTTACCCAGTGGTCAGAGTAAGGTCTCCTGGTTTCTATTCCTGCATCTGCTGCTAACACAAATGCTATGAATTCCAGGCCATCCTAAAAGAAGGGTTGTTTGCAGCTACCCCTTCCAGTTCAGCAACATGGATACCAAGCATAAAACACATCTGTTATCATATGCTCTGGACTAATTATCCAAAAGTACAACTTTTCAAGCCTTTAATGAAACCGTAAGGCTTTTGTAAGAGCTCCTGGCACGAGCTCTGAGGGATGAAGGTCAAAAGCCACTCTACCAGAAAATAATAATAGCAATAAAACCCCTATCACACATTCCAGTGAGTGCTTCTGAGCTGCCTTCAAGCTTCCCACAGAAACAGTGCCAGAATATCAGCAGCGGCCTGCGGCTCTTAGCAAGCCTATCAATACCACAGGCTTCTCATCACGCAGGCTCTGCTGTAAACCATTACTTGATGGTGTGTATCAAACAGAAAAGCTCAAAAAGGTAATGAAGAACAAGCAATTGCATAACATGCGCTTGCCATTCCAGCTGTGGTTGCCCTTTTAGAGCTTTACAATACAAATGAAGCTGGTCACCCCGTGAGAGTGAGAAATACCCTGGGGAAATACACATGTGTGACAGTCCATAAATCAGACCAGATTCACAGCCTGTGAAATACAGTCTTAATCTGCTTAGCATAATAATTTTACCTAATACCTCAGAGCTCCTATTTCTATTCCTAATTCTATTTGCATGCATCCTAATACCTTACTAAAATGCACTGCTGGAGAATGTATTCCTCACCGTGTCTGAGGAAGCAGATACACCCATCTCACAGAGATGATTCCTCTGTGATTGTACAACAGAACTAAGACCAGAAGGCAGAGTTCCTTGCTAGCTGCTCCACACCTTGCCTATAAACACACTATGGTAGTCAACACTACTAGAGGACAAGGAAAGGCTGGCATCTCATTTAAGAACAGGACTCTCCACAGTCCAGCACTCCACTCCTGTACTTTCATTCTTAATGATTGCTTTTCCTAGCACATAAAAATTCACCCACCACTTTTAAGCAGACAGGAACAGTTATTTGTGGAGTTTCATCAATTGCTCCATGTGAAGAAGTTCTCTATTACACCCATTCTAAAGCTTGTACACAACAGGGATTGCTATGACGTACATAAGTAATAACAGGTTCAAGTCCAAAAGGATGTGTCAAGGAAGCTGCTTAGCAACAGCTATGCAATGCAAACCTCTAGAGAAGGTGACTGCAGTCGCTGAAACTGAACTCCTCACTTCACTTGGCATCCTGCAGGAAGACCAAACTCTATCCCAGTGCTGGGAAAGCTGGGCAGGAAGGGAGATGCTAATTAGTGGAACTTAATCTTTGATCTGAAGTTTAGAGGTGGTTTAAAGTCTTGTAGCTTTAAAATCTTGCAGACTTTAAGTTACAGTGCTCCCCAGCCAAGGCCTTACATGCTCTGAGTGGGATTTCTTTGCAGGTTGTAGAGGTATTACAGCCCTGTCTCTACATCTCATTATAAGTTTTGCTTAAGAGTGTGACACCACCTCAGTTTCAACCAGTTTCCCACTGTAATGTTTAGGGTATTTCCAGAGGAACTGATACCTAGCTAGTTATTTCCCAGCCTGTATTTGGGGAGTTGATTATTTCCGCCTGTGTGTTTCAATAGTACATTAATTCTTGTTGAACATCTTCCTGGTTTTAGAATACATTCCTTCACTGTATCTTCAGCGTAAGCCCAACTCAACTAATAATCACAGCAAATATTATAAGCATCTCTATTTCATCACCCAGTTCATTAATGCAGTATTATCATACCCAAGATTACACTGTGGAAAGACACTCCGTGCAACGGCAAACCTCTGCTACCCAGGCGTGGTTGTGATTTTCTACATCTCTCCTATGGTAGATTACACCTAAATGAGGTCTTCCTGATAGCTTATAAAACAGGCTGCCAGGGTCAGTGGACTACTGGGCTTGACACTCTGGGATGCACTGGAAGTTTAAGTGGCCAGCAACATGTGTACAGACATAATGAAAACTGCAGTGTTGATGCACTTCAAAAACCTGGAAAAAGTTAAAGGCAAAATGCACCTACCTTGCACTGACAACCACAGACTATTTGGTGAGGAGCAAGTCAGGCATGGATGTTAACTGCCTGCTACAAAGCAAGCCAGAAGGGAAACATGTGAAGGTTACTCAAAACCACTACCAAAACCCAACTACATTTCAGTGGAAAATACAGTAAGAGACACTATCTGCTGCAATTTAAAGAACACTAAGAAATGATGCATCCTGTAAAGGCCTTAAAGAAAAATGTCAGGTGCTCCAAACACAGACTTTCCTCTTTTTTGCTTATAAAGAAGTAAATTCACTTGATCTGCAGCTACTCTGGTTCTGTTCCAGTGAAAAACCTGTTGCAACCATATAAGCAAAAGGCCCAACATCATCTCAAAGATCAAGACAAGAGGCAGATTTCTTCTGACTATAAGCAACGGGGGGGGGGAGCTTTCAGTGCAATTGGCTTATATTTTATTTACAAGATAGATCATCTTCAAATCCTTGTCTCTAAATGCCTGGCTTTGTTTAAACTGTTTTATTCCAGTATTTATTATACATCAATTTTACAGTCCAGACAAGTTAAAAGAGCAATAAACCCTTTGACTTTTCTTCATCTGGCTTAAAAATGTCAAGGCTTTAGGATTCTACCAGCATAGGTTCTTGTATCTAATATTGATTGCTTCACATTTTATACCATTGTAAATTCTAGAGCATGTGGAACAGCCTTACTCAGCTCTTTGACAGACAGGCATCCGGAATAATATTTGACAGACCAAAGTTCCCCAGGTTAATTACACCTGATAGGCCATATTAAATATATATATATGTGGAAAGCTATGCAACACTTTAGTTATTCTGATGCTACTGAACTTTTGTGTATTTCATATCTCTTATTGATGGTCCTCAAAAACTACAGTAGTTCAGTCATGCCTTGAAAGTGGCACTTGTATTCAGCTAAACACAGGGCTGCTACAAGCCAAAATCCAGATGATTTAAAACTGCATCCAGGAATGAGGACATCTGTGGCATCTCTCAGAATACTCAGCAATGAAGCTGTTAGTACTGACCATGTACACATCTTAACCTCAGAATTAACAACCTGATGTGTTAATTCATACTTATAAGCATGAGTTCCTACCCAGTACAAACTCAGAGGCCAGGCTACCAGTCTGTAGCGGCTGGATGTTTGGCAGCAGCACTGTTTGAGTTGGTTTGGGTAGTCAGTGCCTTGTGGCTGCAGCCTCCCACGTGCACTCCCCTGCAGCGGTAACAAGCACTTGTGTAGTGCAACAGATTGGGGAACTGATGTGCAGAATGGTTCAGGGAGGTGGTGGTGATGGATTTTATACCTGCCTCAGTGGACTGGTTGGCAACACAGACACACAGCAATTGCAGGGTACAAGTCTAGAGCTGAGACAAGCGACTAAGGAGACGGGAAGGGAAGGAAAGGAATAGGGCAGGCAGTGCCATGAAGGAAACACCCTTCATTCCAGTTTCAAAAGACACAAACTGCTCCACAATTCCTCAAAAAACCAACCCCAAAACTCACACAAGCAAGAATTAATCTTTCACTTGTGTGAAGTTTCATTTAGACAGTTAAACAGAGCAGACTATGGGAACAGGAGCACAAGAGCTTGAGAAGCAGCAGACAGGTAGTCATGCAAAGGGGCAGCAAAACCCAAGACTACTGAATGTGAGTGTGTAGAAGGGAAATGGGGAAGCAGAGTGAGGCACTCAGCTGAGGCTCATTGAGGTATTTGTGTCTTCTGAGGACAGGCTGATTTGAGCAAGTGGTAAGACAGCTTTGTTTCAAGCTGCAAATTGAAGTTGGGACCTTTAATGGGTAAGACAGAAAGAGAAGTTACCTTCAGGTTGTGCAGCCAGGTTAAGCTAAACCTCATACTGATCCTGGTAAGACATCTGAGCATTTCTGCAGCATACACAGAAAAACCACAGACTAATGCACAAAACAGCTACTGAGTTCAGGGCCACTCACAGGTGGGCTGATCAAGTCCCCGTCTGCTCCTCCTTCCAGCTGTTGATCCTTCTGACCAAGTGGATTTTATGGGTTTATCACTGCCTTGCACAGCAAAAAGCCAGCCTTTCCATCCAACTACATTGTGAAACGGCACACGAGAAGAGCAGGGCTTTATGACTACATGTTTAAAAATCACATGTCAATACCAGTGCACCGATGTCGAGCCTTTTAGACACAGGATGTGAAGCGAGTGTTCACTGCGATACCCTTTCTGAAACACCTGAATTATCAGTATTTCCTATGAAGAAGCAACACCCACTGATTTCTTGCACGTCTCAGGCACAGACATACTTTTTTTGCCAGTCCCAAGAGCATATATTGCAATTTGCATTTGAAAGTACAGAGAAGGAAAAGCCCAAGTTCTACTGCCCTCAGACAGCTGCTCAAAGGTCACCACCATTCAGTTCAGACCCCACCTGCAAAGGCTGATCTCTTTGGCCGATGAAGCTGAAGTCTGCCATTTCCTGTTAGCACCAAGAAGGTTTCACAGCCTTAGTGATCTAAGGATAGATTACTGCCATCTATTTGAAGCGCATTTCTCCCAACTTCAAAACGTATCAGTAACTCCCTGCCCATACGTTCCAGTCCCTGCCTACTTTAAGAGTGAAGTAAATGGTGTTGAAATCTCATTTTAAGATGAAAAATGAGAGTTCCAGGTGAGGAACCCTGTACAAACAGCTATCAGTCCATGCAAGGAAGCTGTATTTCTTCTTCTTGTTAGGATGGGCAGCAGCAGTTAAACCTACACCTTTGGGGAAGCAGAACTGGGCTTTGGCTGTACAATTAACTAGGCATATAGATGGAGAACACGATGCTATAAATGCTTGTGGGACAGAAGATATTGGTCAGACCAGCAAAATGAGAAAAAATGACTAGTGATAATTAGACCAGGAAATAGGCTTTAAAATACTGAAGAAAGCCCCTTCACTTTTCTACTGTTACAAAAACCCAGCCTCCAATCTCCAGGCTGTGTGCGTTTCTCAGGGGTAAGGCTTACTGCAACGAACAGATAGTACAAAGTAAAGATGTGCCTCATCAACGCAGAGCTTCCAACCTGTTTGCTAGAATTTAATCAGGAGTCTTAATACATCTTGTTTATGGAGACAACCCTTCCCTCGGAGTGACTGCAAGGTATCCTCTGCTTTGTCAAGAATCAAGTTCAGGGGAAGTTTTGCATTTGCTACAGGAAGGGTTCACTGTGCTCATTTGAATTATGCTCCTCTTACAACAGAGATATGATTCATGCCAAGCAAAGTCCACAGATCCTCAATGTCTTTATTTTTTCTTCAGCCCTTTACAGCTCCTCATAGAAGCCATTACTGGAGGAGTGTCACAGAAACAGCCCTTACATCACCATCTATTCCCCCTTCCTCCTCCACTACCCCAAATGGAACAGGCATGCTATCACTAAGCCAGCTCATGCAATTCTTTATTCTTTGCAATTTCCTACCTCTCATTTGAAAAACAAATACTTCACTGTTATCTAAAAATATATTAAAACATTGCCAGCAACGCAGCACTCAAAGCAAAACAACCATCACCACCCAGTGTGAATGCACAATAGAAGCAGCAGTTTCGGTAAGGTGAATTTTTACGGAGTTCTTGAAAACAGCAAGAAAAAGAATTCAAGTTACAAAAAGAAAGGGCTGCTCTATGATCAGCAAGAGAATGCTACTCTGCCATCATGAGACTTAGCCAAACATATAGCCCCAGGGCAGGGATGAAGGCTGCAGTCTGACAGCAGCAAAAGCCTTCAGCAGCAACTGCCAGTGTAGGGTATGCGGAGCCGGCTCCCACACCAAAGCTGCTCCCCCCAGCACAGCTCCTTTGAACCAAATCAAACACAACCTTAGCTTAAAAACCCCAAAACCAAACCAAACCAAACCACAAAACCCCAAACCAAGAACAAACCCTCCCCCCCCAAACCAACCAACCAACCAGACCCCTCTCCACAGACCTCTTTCCCCTGACCGGTTCACAGTGCACCTCTATAGATGTCTGTACTACAAGTGAGTGACACTCATAACAGAGGATCTTGTTTTGAAATGCCAAGGCATATCCCCAAGGCAGTGATTCCAGAAGTGAAGTTTGTGACAGAGCCACATTAAGCTTCTCCCAGCACTTTGTCCCCTCCAGCCCTTCATTCCCAACTCTGCACTCTCCATCCCCACCCTGTGCTGGCCCAGGGGTTTGAGAAGTTAAAAACTGTGCAGGTGAAGACCATTTGGAAAGGCTCCATTTCTGCCAACATGCTCATTCCCAATGGAGCTTGGTCACTTACATGAGTCTTCTATCAACAGAGCACAGGAATTAGCAACTAGAGGAAAAGCTCAAGTGCTCCTGTACTATGAAGCAATGAAGCCTTATACAGAGTTACACACTGTACCTTAGGCAGCTGGGGTAGCAACTTCAGTGAAGTTCCTGCACTGCATGCTTCTCCCTAAGCAAAACCAGGTCTAACAATATACCCCAATCTACTAAAAGGTCCAACGCAGATGACCTGTAAAAATGACAGAACAAACACGGATGGAGAAGGAACTTCCTTCCTTCTATCTCAGCTTTGATGTACTAACACATCTCCTTCCCCTTCCTTTCCAATCTTCTTTCCAAAAGCAACTTCAGGACAGGACATGGAAATATGCTTGATGTTCACAGATGGCAGTAGAACAGTCAGAGCAATATTCAAATGCTTTAAAGAAAGTTCCCTTCAGTATCTAATCTGGAAGTCCATCAGTGTAGTATTCTCAAATAGCTGATGAATCTGTTCGAACAGGAGTTACGATAAACCCCAAATCTCTTAAAGACAGAGAAACATATTTGCTTTGTAACTCCCACAAGCATCAGTTGTCACTTTGCTTTCTTTTCACTTACAGGCTTGAAGAAGCAACACTTGTTTCATAAGTGGTGCCTGAAACTGCAGAAAGGACGGAGCTTCCTCCATAAGTTGGAGACAAAGACCTCTTGTAATCCTCAAAGTCCAACTAACAACGTTTACATTAGCGTTCGAAGAAAAACTTATTAGCCCTGTGCAGAAGAGAGTCCTTTCTCCATCACAGACTAGAAAGTTAACCCTTTGCAATCAACTAATACTGACCTACCAGTAACAATAGCAACACTGTGCTGTGGATACTAAAACATTCAGGAATTCTGTGCTCCAATTCAGTCGTCCCTTCTTCATTTAAAATACACAGCTATGTGTTTTCCAGCATCTCACATTGACTTGTGTGTATTTGTAATGAGATCGGGAGACACTCCGTTAAGTTTTACGGTTTCCTGTGTCAAACACTGGGACAAAACTTTGGAAGAATCCCAATTTCTTTTCAGAAAAGCTAGAAAAAAATAATTCTAACCTATCATGAAGCAAGGATCTCCAGAAGGTGTTTTAAGCTGAAAATGCAATTCTTAATAACCATTTCTTATTTGTTGTCATACATACAGGGTGATTTTCATCCTTTGTAACTCAAAGGAGTTGCTTTACTCATCATTTTAGACAGCCTGTTCAGACAAAAAAACCACAACAACCAAACCCAACAACAACCAAACCCAACAACAACCAAACCCAACAACAACCAAACCCAACAACAACCAAACCCAACAACAACCCTTTGAGAGCTTCATTATTTCAGGGTAATACAAAGCTCTAATGTGAACCTTGCAGAACACACCTCCATTACCTTTTCAGTACATGGTTTTGCAGCTGCTGAAGAAAGAGTTAACCCCAGGACATTTTCAGATCTAGAGACTAAGTGTAATGAGATCAGAATAATAAGATTACCACAATCTGCCTCACACACGTAGCTTGGATCAGCCCTAATCTCTTCATTTTGAGACAGATGGAAAAAGCATGAAATCAGAGATAACAGGAGGCCAATTTCCTAGAATAAGCAGCTTTGCAAGGTGCACTGCAGCTCTAAGTCAGTATTTTTCTAGACTTGGACTCATTTAACCAATTTTAATATAACATATTGGAAGGGAGAATCAGGAATTCCAAATCCATACTCCATAAGCAATAAGAAATAGTAATACATTAATTATAATATGCTGCAGAATATTAAAGACTAAGAGCTTAATTTACTGAGACTTTAGCCAATCCCATTCGCAGATGCTTTAACTGGAAACACTGAGTAAAGAGCCAATACTTTGAAAACAAGGATCTCAAAACTGCACATGACTGGAGACTGCTCATTGATGTTTACTACGAGGTGGATAAACAGTGTGAAGATGGCAAATCACATCTGCAACCAGTTTGCCACAGAGCAGGCACTGGAAGGGACAGATTTAATCTTGGTTTAAGGTAGCACATTAAAGAGATGCAGCATGGAATGACCTCACAACTCTTCTATTCTGCAGGATATGAGTACTGGGGAGGGGAGAGTGGAATAGCCACAGATATACAAGATAGCTGAGGGTGATTATTGCAGCTGCTATCCAGCTACCTCAGCAGAACCTGGCCAAGAATCAGCAATAGGGAAACTTAGAAAAAAGGAAGAAATGCATGCTAGATTTTGGCACTAAATAGGATCAGCAAGATGCCTTCAGATAAAACAACACTGGGAAAGGAAACAGAGGTAAGCAAGAGATTGTACAAGGAATTAATAGCAGACTGGTGGCTGTAGGATAAATGGAAAATGATTTTTCAAGCCGCAAACAGCTCCTAACTTTTTCCAGAACAAAAGGCCTACCCTGTAGGTCAGCAGAAGCCTCAGGCTCTCTGAATCAGAGCAACATGAGATCTTTGAGGCTGGATGTGCAGTACAGCAGCAGTACTGCCAGCTAGCTACGCAAAGACCTGAGAAAGGAAGGGAAAGATAAAGGCACCACAAAAACCCAGCCTCTTCCTGAGCAGCTTCACCTGCCAGTTCAGACTAATTGCACCCATAACTCTTGGAGCACACCACCAGTTTGCATGCGTCTGCCCTAAGCCAGTAATTTTACAGTATGTCTTAACTCACTCCACAAAAGGCCTGTTCACACTCTCACAGCCATCATGATTTTGTCATGTATTATATAGACATGGCCACAATTAATGATTTGGTTGTCATCCACATAAAGCTCTTTCTATTGCCTCAGCCCTGTGTATCTGCAAAACTCGCTGCCTGACCTCTTATCTGTGCACTTGAAACGTTAAATTTTACTCTCCTTTGTGGGGAGGACAGTAGATGTGCACTTATCCCCCATTTCATTTTGGGGCAGTCCACTGACAAAAGCTAGCAGAGGAGACCTGATCTCATCCGTTCTACATGGCTGCTCACACAATTCTGTCCCCATAGAACAGCAAAACCAACAATAGCGGAACTTCAGGTCATTTTTTGCCATCAGAATCTTAACCTACCGGCATGTAAACAAACCTTTGCTTAAGCCAAGATACCTTCATAATGAGATTATAAATTCAGTTATAAATCAGCACTGACTAAAATAAAGAGAAATCAATGAAGCTTAGCTTGCCCTGGACAAATCAAGGCAATTCCAGGGCATACAGCTAACAGCATTAGTGACATAAGAGCTCAGCTTTCCACAGTATAACCCCACCACTTAAGGCACCTAAATCCTAATGCAGCACTAAGGACTGCAACTATATTCATCAGAGATTTGTTTAGGGCAGGGTGATGCTTTTAATTAGCATATTTTTGATGGAAGTAGCTTATTTAATCTGCTTTTACTGACTTATGTTTAGCAACATCTTAAATTGGAGAGGAAATGTACAGGTACTTGGTTTGGCTGATCTTCAGAGTGAGGATATGAAGAGAGACAGGAACTCTTCTTGTTTTCCAGTAACTGCAAAGCCGCTCAGACTTCCTCTCTAGCGGGACACGCACACAGACACAAGAGGAAGACACTTGCAAATGGTTTCTAATCAGAACCCTGAACATCATCTGACTCATTCCTGCCATACCTGCATAATGCAAAGCACACTGAGAGGTCCTGCAATGAGAGCAGAAATGTGGTATCACACTAAGCGCACTGAGGGCAGTTTGAAGAATGGGCTCTAGAACATTATACCCACTTAACATTTCACAGTACATGAAATGAATCAAACAAGAAGAGATGAAGCTTTACTGTAAAACATTACATTAGCACCAATGATTTTCCTGCCCACATTACACTGAATAAGGAGAAATAGAGGATAATAGAGGCCTTTTAATGAAAAAAGGCTGTTGGGGACTTGCTTTTAAAGGCCTGAGATGGTACACTGCCATTTTCTTGCACCCAAATTTCAACCCAGCTCCCAGCAGGGCATCAGCCACACTTTGAAACACAGAAAAACAGGAAACAAAATGCACCCAATCTGGCTGGCTTTAGAGAATGTAACAAAGCAACCAACCAGCAACCAGGATTCTGCTGGTGTTGCACTAAGAACGTGAAGACCAGTGGCAGCTCAAACAGTCCATTCTTACACACTGTTCAAGCCACCACTGGAGGTTGTTACGATACAACAGAGCTTTCACTTTCAACTCTGGTCATTGCCACCTGGTCAAGTTCTGCTGAGAGAAGAAGATTGCAAATAACAGATGTACTTTAAGGACCATTGTGCGCCAAAGACAGATACACTCCAGATTCAGACTCCCAGCATCAAAAAAAAAAAAACCACCCAAAAAAGGCAAACAAACAAAACCAGGAAAAAGGGATTTCAGTTGGATTCTGCACCTGAATAACCTTTGTGAAAATGTATTTAAGCACAACTCTTCTTCCCAGGTTTTGATAAATGTTTCCAACAGTATCAAAAGCCAGTAAAACCAAAGTGCACCAACTGGCTATGCCTCATTACCCTGCTAAAAGTGCCCGAGCACTGGCTTCAGATCTAATCCCTTCTTTTCCAGGTTTCCTTAACTCATAAGGGACACAACTGTATGCCAACATTCTTCATTTTATTAGGAAGACTTGGGCGATACACTCCGTTCATCCGCTTGTCCGTCCCCAGCTGCCAGCCACACCAGCGCTTCCTGCACAACGCTTCTCCAGTGCTTTCACAGTGACTCGTGTCCTCTGCATACATAAACCCCAATGGGGAAATACATCAAATTCTGTAAACACACACACTGGGGTTGGAGTACTCAGGTCTCATGTTGATCTTTAATTCATGCTAAGTTTAAGAAGAAATGTATGATTGTTTTCACTCTGCAATGGAATGATGAACTATTATATCCCAGCATCTTTTAATGACATTTAAATTCAGCCTATTTTGGGGTCACAACAGGCCTTAGCAGTGAAAAGCATTGGTTCATTCCAACACTAATCCATTTTTCTTTCTTCTGCAAACTCATCATCGGATTCTGGTGCCATTTCTGGACAACCCACAGTCTATAGAATGAAACACCCCCAATGTTGTACTCACCAAGTTGGAATAACAAAATGCAGTATTCCAATGGCCCCAATTTAACCATAAAGAGCCACAAAATTTCTGGAAAACCAGGAAAGCCTGGCTTTTCAAAAAGAAAAGAAAACCATACCCCCCCCCCCCACCAGAGCCTGTACAAATAGACTGAAGAAAGAACCTGTTTTGATAAGTACTGCTAGACTAAGGAGCTGGAGAGAAGAACAGCTGAACCATACACAAGGTGCTGAAGAGTAAGGCTCATTCTTTTAAACAAGGAAAGTTATCCCAACTACATCTAAACCCCCAACAGAAGCCCATATGGAATACCAGAAGTCATTATGAATGGCAAAAAGTGAAAAGATACCAATAACCTCCTCTGTTGGAAAAGAAGGGGATGCCCACCACGCAGTCAGGACCTCAGAGCTGCCCGACGGTCTGGAACATGGACTCACTCCAGTGCCACAACAGCCTTCCTACTCTGATTTGAACTGGGGAAGTACAAGGCCCAAGAACTAGAAAGCAAGTTTAACTTGTGCTCCCCCCCAGAAAAAGTCCGGGCCCACAGTTATTGGAGCTTACTGAGAGGAAACTACTCAATTACACACTGCAGGGGAAGGGAGAGGGGAAAATGAGTAGCACAAAAAGAGAAGGGGAGAAGAGAACATCTGCACATTGAAGAGATGCTTTAAAAATTCCCCTAATGATATGAAGTTCCTCTTTTCACTTCAGAGCTAATAAAATAGCTTCAGCCCACGTGCAACGCTCTCCATGAAAGGAAACCAAAATGCTCAAATAGGATTTGCTCACACCAAGTTACAGTAGGAGTGCATTTATGAGCCTGAGCCTACAGTAGTCACTGTCATTCACTATCATATGGATTGGGAAAAGAAACACTTGTCCTAAGGTACTCAGGGGTAGGGAAAAAGCCAGTGTACTAACACAGGCATAATTTAAAGTAGCTGCATTACCTACAATGCCTCAGAGGAACAGAAATATAAACCTGGTAAGTACTGACACACGCTTCTTTCTTTCTCTTTCTTTCCTTTTTTATTAATATAACATACTATTAGAAACACCATCAATCTCTACATGAAAAGTCTATAGGTGCTTTCTTAGCTAATAGGCAAAACAGAAAATCAAAGAGGCTCTTTAACATGAATAATGCAGAAATGCAGATTCTAAATGTCAAAAGCAGTAACTTGCTCCAGAATCCTGGAATCAAGGCAGCTGAGGCACCAAATTCTTTATGGAAAAGCTCACAGATAACTCAAATCATCTCCTAATTAGTGCCTCAAATTAGAAGGAACTGTTCCAGGTCAAGAACAAATTAAAACAAGAATAGAATTCGTTCAGGCTCCACTGTAGTAACCTGGAAGGGATATCAGAATGCAGGTCACTCACACCCTGGGGTATATTATTTGACCACAGACTAATTTTAAGCTCCCAAGTACATTACATCAGCACAGGATCTCCATCGTAAGTCTCAGTAAAAGCTAAGGCACTGAAACTATCCCTTACTGGGAGATTCCAATCAGGAGATCAATGCCTCGACCACAGAGGGCCCTGACAAAGGGTCAATCATTCCTACACAACCAAATAGGATTTTTAGGCCATGTGTTAGCTACAGATGCATTCAAACACCTTCCCAGAAGTGGAGCTCTGAGAAGACCTCAGTAAGTGAAGCCACCTCACTTGTGCTCACAAACCAGAATCAGACCTTATCAGAAGATATCAAATACGTATCTTCCACCATGACAGATGCCAGTTGGTTCCAGCTGGTTTGCAGCAATATAGGAGGTGTGCAGCCATAAAGCCTCCCCGGAATCCAGCTCTTCAGTTCAGCTGACTGTCAAGCAGCTGTTTGGAAGCTGTGCTCTTCTGGCAAAGCTATAAAAGCGAAAAGCATCATCACCTCAGAGCTCCATTTAATCAGTGGCAAGAGAGAACAAAAACGTAACTCCATACAGAAGGCAGATGAATCACTGAATTCAGAGAAACTAGAAGAGTTGCAAGGCCAAGACTTAAACTTTTCTTGGGTTTATGTGGGTTGCTTAATTTCAAAAGAACAACGCATGTTTTCAGCTGCTCATCTCACAAACATGGTCATTAACCACACAGGACCCCCCCGGCTCAGTGGCTTGATAGAAGGTTAACATGGAAAGCAAGGGGTCAGTGTCCACAGTGGAGGGAGGCTGGACCATACGCATCCCAGGAGAGGCTGCTCTGCTCAACAGCTTCACCAGTGAGCTGAAAAGCTGACAAGAGAAGTGGCAAAGCTCACCAAGACATACTCAAACCTTAAAATTCACGAGCTGCATGCACAAGTTACTATTAAAAGACCATGTGATAAATATCAGATGGAACACAACATGTGAAATAACATGCATGAGAAAAAACACAGCCAAAACCCCCAAAGAACTGTAACGATTATGAAGCTATAGCTTTTAAACCAACTATTATTCCTCAGCAAATATCCCAGAATCATGGGGACAGTAATCTGAAAACAGATTAGAAACATTACCTAATATTCCATATGAAAGAGCCAAATTATTTTGATTCTGCAAATCTGCCCTGTGTCAGATCCTGAATTCTGAGTACCTACACTCAACCCACCTCAAGAAATACTGAAATGAACTAAAGCAGTTGAGAAAGGAACAAATATAAAGTAAGTCTGGATTGGTTTATGCACTACAGGACAGCAGACACAAGAGGCCATTTGCAAACCTACGCCTCTCAGTGCAGGAAGAGATGTTTTCCTGCTATCTCTGGCAAGGGGAGGAGGACAGAAGTAGGCGGGAAGTCAATGAATTCCCAGGTAGGATGCTTAAAACCAACAAATAGAATCACTTTTTTTCACATAGTACACATTTACATGATGAGAATTTTATGTTATCACATACAGATGGACTCAATATGGGTTTAGAAAGGTACACAGAAGATGTGACCATCAGTGGCTGCTAAAACACAACAGCCCAGGTACAGCCTCCAGCTCAGAAAGTCACTAAAGCCTGCCTATGGGAAGCCAAGACCTTCTGCAAGGAGGATGACGATGCCCAGTGCTAAATGTCCCACCCTAAACAACCAGCACTCCAGGGGTCCATCTTGCCCAGTCTCTAATGGCAAATAAGCATGGATACTCAAATCAGAATAGAGGAAGGTGTCCCTGCCCATGGCAGGGGGTTGGAACGAGATGATCATTAAGGTCCCTTCTAACCCAAACCATTCTGTGATCCTGTGACGTGTAAAGAGCTTTCTATTATGTTTAATCATGAAAATGGCACCTAGTGCGCTTCAGATGGAAACCGCTCTCAGATAATAGAGGACAGTATTTTAACATTATGAAGGGTAGAATTTACTGCCACAGGAGAATGTCTAAAGCAGAAGCCATTATAAAGGTATAATAAACGTCATGTTATTCATGGCAACGAACAGTGAGTAAGAGAAAGTTGGCTAATACTGGTAGTTGACAACATGGTACAAGAGCCATGTAAAGAGTAGGCTCAGACCTGTCTGAGAGGGCTGCAAACCACTGCCAAACCCAAGCACACTCCAGCAGCGTTCCTTCTTCCTGCACTAGGACACAGGAATTAGCTTCACTTATTTGGATGATGCCCCTCAAGCCTCCTCCCAGTTAGTGAACTAGGAGTTTAGTGGCCAGGACTGAGGGAATAAAAGGGGGTTGTGCAAGAGCTTGATTAGGCACTGCCAGATTTCTCACTTTGGACTGCAATCCTGAACAAAACCACCTAAATCCTGTCAGATTCAGAGCAAACTAAGAAAGAGGCAGAACCATATTTGCTTTGTGAGGACTTTAATCTAGGGAGCCCAAAAGAATCTAGAACTGCGCCCTCAGATACGCCAGAGCACACATATGTGCAGCTCATGTAAGTCACGCTGGCTGGGTTTCAGAGCTGACCAGGCTGCAGAGCAGCTCTTTTCTCAACATATATTTAAGTAACTTCAGCTTCTTTGAAAGTTAAAAATCATCTTTCTTCTCAACAAATAATCCTTAGGGGAAACTTATTACTCTTGATGCAAACAGCACCAACAGCGTCTCTAATCTTCCTGCAGCATCTTGCACATGTTTGTAATCCAAACAAAGGCAGGTGGAATGAAACCCAAGCTCTCCATGGAAAAAGAAAGCTCAAGCAAGTTTACAGAAACATCGGAAGCTTCTTTTTACCTATGCTTCCTTTTTATATTACCTAAATAAACTGAGGGGAGGCAACAGCTTGCAAGATGTCCAGACATATCAAGCTGTGAAGGAAGGGTGGAAGCTGGGTCAACTATAAGCACTTTGGTTAGCTCTGGCTTTTGTGACCCTGCAAAGAGAGTTATTTTCAACTTGGGTCTTCCTAGATGGAGTCCCAGCGGTCTCCCATCCATCCTGGCACAGAGCAAGTTACACTCGCAACCTTCAGGAAAAGAAAATGAAGAAGGGATCACTTCCTGCTAAGGAGTAAGGAATTGTCAATATGGTTTGATGCTGGAGGAAGGTTTAAGCACCCTGGTACAAATGCTCAAAACATTAGTTTTTGACAAGCTGTAGTTACATTAGAGGTCAGAAAGAGGCATCAGTGCAAAACATATCTTGAGAAATAAGGACAGAAGCGAAGGCAAGGAGGAAGCAAAAGCAACTTCTGCTTCCTCCATTCCAGCACCCACAAGAGAGACTGAACTGCCAGCCCAGGCTTTATCACTTCCAGGATTCATCTTAACAAAGTATGCTTCAAGGACATTACAGAAACAAAACCTTCAGCTGTGGAACATCCATACAAGTTCTCCTGATACTGCCTGAACAAGGCATGTTTATCACACCGACGTTCCTCTCAACAAAACCCAAGTACTGTTTGAAGGCAAGGTTGGGGAAAACATTACTTCAAATGCCAAATTTCACCTTTCAAAGTTTCATTGTACTTCTCTCCTTTATGGCTGCACCTCCTCCTCATTTCTTCTCTTCCTCTGCAACTGCAGGACACACTTTGAGCACTTTGGCCTTCCCTCTCTGCCCCCACCAAGACACCTGGAGTTTCCCCTGATTAATTATGCCCCATGTAGTAGTAAAGATCAGAGCCCAAGATGTGAACAGGAGATCAGGGAAATAAATACCTCCTAAGTCAAAGGGGCAGATTTTCCAGAGGAACCAGTGAAAGATGCAGCTTAAAATCCTTCCTAGTAGTCTGAAATAAACTCACTTAAGGCTGGAATCTAAGCATGGCTCTTTCCAAGCAGACCATAATCGACTGTTAAAAGCAGAAGTCAGATGAAATGGTTAAAACCTCATTTGCATATTTATGCTAAAGAAGTGTAGGGAACAAAAGAACACTCAAAATTTAACTGCACTGGAGCTCAGCACCAGTTGCAGGAGGTTTGAGCGCTGTGCCAGTTTCTCACAAAGCAGAGGGCTGAGTAGCGTAGACCACAAGTCTTCTGCACCAGCAGAGCTGCTAGGATTAGTGGAACCTGCTGGCTCATACATAACTCATGCAGAATTCCCCCCTTTCCTCCCAAGGGAAACAGTTTTGCATAACAGCAGCACTTCCCCTCCCCCCCCCCGCATGAAAACCTGTGGAGTTTGAGTGCAAGTCAGAGCAAGAAGTAGGTTGGCTCAATGCAGCAAGCATGAATTCCAGAAACAAATTATTTAAATCAGAGGTTTTAGAGACTAACAGCATAATTACAGTTCAGCTGAACTGCAGAAAGAAATGCTTTCTGTTCTGTGCACCAGGCCCAGCTGCAGCGGAGCCAATTGGCGGCTCAGGACAGAGCGTGCACGCTGGCATGAACACATGCAAAGCAGCTAAATGAGGCAGGTACACACTGAATACAGCCACTCTGCGAAGGATTCTCTTTCTCTGTTTTGCTTATAAGGGTCAGTAAGGTTTGAACAGCACAATTATTAATTCATCACTCTACACAGGCTGACAACGTACTTCCTAGACAAAACCAGCTTGCCCTCACTGTTGCCTTCTTCCAGTCACCAACCTGACCTGCCCCCATAGGATCAAAACCCTAACTGATTT
The DNA here is from genome assembly GCA_025447955.1 of Psilopsiagon aurifrons. Taxonomy (NCBI): domain Eukaryota; kingdom Metazoa; phylum Chordata; class Aves; order Psittaciformes; family Psittacidae; genus Psilopsiagon; species Psilopsiagon aurifrons. The sequence continues at coordinate 35,555 of JAOEHY010036327.1, forward strand.
GATGGATCTCCAAGAACAGGACTGTTTTCCCAACCTCCAACAGAGACAGAAGGTTCCTGAAAGGGAAACCAAGGGTGTTCCAAAACATCTTTAAAATAGGCTTATATTTAGTAGCTATAGAAAAACACTGTAAGTAAAGAGAGAAACAGGCTGAGGGAAATGATGAACACAACCATTTAACATGCAAATTTCAGATGTGTGTAGTAACTAATGGGGAAGTATTGCAGAGTAGCATCTGGGGTGCAGGAACAGAATAAATATCCTCAAAATCATTATCTTGAGCAGTTTTGGGGGATGTCAGTTCACTTCTTGCTCCATTAGAGCTGAGCAGTACAAGCCCATGTGTTTAGCACATGTCACCATGAGAAAACACATTCTTAAGTTTGTTAAACCAATTCTCACTTGAGTTGTCAGATGGTGGCACCAATCATGCATATAAGACATGGGAACAAGTTCAGACTCCACCACAGTCTGCTTCACAACCGGTTTTCTATGCCATCTGAACACCTACTCTTATGAGGTGTTACAAGATGACCTCAAAGTTGAAGGCATGTGTCACTCATGAGCAGTGCTTTAAATACTGAGCACCAGGGCATGAGCCTAGAACAGGACAAACAAAGAGCAGCTTGAGGCTTGACAGATTGAGATCGACAATGCTGCTGTTCCACCTCAAAAGATACAGCTATTTGAGGGGAAGGAGCAACTCACATGGTAGGTAATGCAAAAAAAAAAAAACAAACCCTAAATAGCACAGAAAGTATTCTCCCATTTTCCTTCCCCAAGGCCCAAAGCATCTAAAATAACACATTTTACTTCCTCGTGTATATTCTAGTCACTGATGTTTGCCCAACTTGGGAGATAACATTAACTGCCACAGCAGGGCCAGCAAAGGAAATGAAAGAGCAGTAAGAGCTGCGGGATAAAGCTGCAGATAAGAACTTGTGTATTAAACTCCTGCAGTAACAGTGCGCTGATCTGCACAGAAATGCTGAATGCATACACTCACTCATTTGCATTTTGAATTTAACAATCTTCAGAGTAAACTGGAACTGATAGAGATCAAAGGCAGCGTCCTCACTAAAATGCTAAATAAAGCAAGAAAAAACCCTAAACCATTGAGACCTGGTACCTCTTTTCACTAGAGCCCCAGTGAAATGACTTACTACACAAAAGCTCCATTTCTAAGTCCATAAGGTCAGGTATCTGAGGAAAACCAAACACATTTCTTCGGTCACTTCTCTACCTTCACAAGTCACAGCTGCTTCTCCCTGGCTAGCACCCATCCTACCAGCACTGAAACAAGGGAGTGAAAGCAAGGGGAAAGGAGAAGGGAAATAGGCTTATCCTTTGCTATACATTGCTAATTCAGACCTCCAGAGCAGCCTGCTCAGACATTAATGCATCACATTCCCTGTAACCCAGAAAGAAGCATAGGTCAAGCATGTTAGTTTTGAATCCCATAATGTGATGATCATCACTCCAGTTCCCTGGAAGTTAGCTTGCCTATAACCACAGAAGATACAGTCCCATCTCTTGGCCATGCAATACCTGTGAGCAGGGGAGTAACAAGTCTCCTCATAGCTCTGCTTAGTGCTTTAACACTGCTGGCAAACCCAAAGGATATTCTTCACTTCAACACCACAGACCAGGAGAAATGTGATGCAACACACACAGTCACAGGGGGAAAAACTAAACAGAACTCACCTCAATCAGTTCATCAATGTTGCCAAATCCTTTGTCAGTATGTGTTTCATGAATGGCTTTAAAAGGGTTTTTTGGAGGCACGTAGGGGGGTGTGTTTGGATATTTTAAAGGTGTTTATTGTTATGGTTCCAGAACTAGCTTTGATTTTTCAAACCTTTCAAGACCTACATAAATAAATTAAGAATATAGAAAAGGTTTTAATTGAGTGATAACCAGCAAGTATGGCAAAATCTGGCATCAGCTGTGTAACGGCCTTAAGTTAATTCAACAGCTCAGCCTCATGGCAATTGTAAGAAAGTCCGAATGTTATCTTCAGTCTAGACTTATTTGTGAAATTCATCAGGTTTGGTAAATGCCATTCCCTTTTTGCTCAGTGGGAAATTGGAAGATTTTGGCTCCAGTGTTGTTACAGAACTGCTGCTTCATGAGCTACTGCTTCATTTTCCTTCATTTTCAAAGAAAGAGAATTAGTTTCACCCAGTGCATTTTGTTCCTGAGGTTTAGGCTTTAGTTACTGATTTCTGGTACGTAGCCATTGGCAACCTGAAAGCACAAGGGATTTTATCAAGGGGTCATACAGTTCCCTGCTTACATTAGGCTGAGTAACAGTCAAATTGGACTCCTTATCTCTTCTTGCTTAGTTGAATCCTTATTATAATGAGAAACCAGAAAAGTCTGAATTTCACTACCAGCAGGACCCCTCCTCCTCCCTTCTATAGCAGGGCTCTGCAGAGAAGCTGGAAAACTATGAACACCACATTTATGACGCTCTCAATCCTTTACACATAATCCCTCTTTTCTTCCCCAAATTGAGATCAAGCTTTTACCATTTTAATTGAAATAATAATAAAAATTAAAGTGGGTCCATTAGCACCTCGGATGTTCCCCAGAAAACCTGGTTTTATGGGCCTGAAATTCTCACCATAGAGTTATCATAAGTGACACTGAACCAGAGAGGAGAGGACATTTATGTGCTGGCAGTAAATAAAGCCAAAAGCCCATCACACTGGCTGCAGTTTGACACACATTGAAAAAGCAGATAGATCATTTAGCAAAGCAAAACTTGAGCTGCTGATTATGTCTCTGCTGACACCTCTCAGGGGTCTGGCACACCCGGCAGCACACAACCTGGGCCTCGCAGGGAAGCTGGAGCTACAGCACTTCCATTACACTGGCAAAAGGCAGCTGGAGCTTCAGATGAGCATCATTTCCCCTGGTTATAACAGAGTACAATATATGTTCGATCAATACAATAAATGAGCTGGGCTGATCACTAGCTTTAATCAGCATTTTGTTTGACACTCAAACTCCAGTAGCACAGAGCTCACAAGGGCCTATTTCTTTCTGCTGCCAGTGACAAGTTTAAATAATCATCACAAATAGCTCCTAAACAAACACGAAGATGCTGTTTTTAAGGAAGAATGTGTTTACTCCTTGCTTGCAAAGCCCTTCAGTCTGGAACACTCCCTATTTAAGTCTTCTGCACAGTCACACCTTCAGCAATACAATCCTGCTCTAAGCAGGTACAAGCTCTTTCAGAAATACAGACCATGAGTGTGTTCTTTCTTGGGCAAACACACGTTGTGGAGAGAGGTTAGGGAGGTCCCTTCCGCAGCCCTGGGAAGTTCACTAATAAAACACATCCCACCTTCTCTCTGTAGGTTATTATCATGCACAGAGGAACAGTATTTGAGAAGCTGGCACTAAAAACATAAGCACTGCATAGCCGGGTAGACCAGAAGAATGCAGCCTCTTACAGGAGGCATCTCTTCCTAACACAGAACTCCAACTGCCAGGCTGGCAAATTAACTCCATTTAAGATAATTAGACATGTCTTTATGAGTCTGTGTAATTAGCTGAGGTTTGTGTTCTTTGACTGCAATATTGATCACATACTGATGACAAATACAATCTTCATCCAAGGCTGCGAGCCAAAGAACACAACCAAAGCACACCCCTACAAACCAACCACCGCATACAACAGTTACCACTCGGAGCTGTCACAGAATAATGTAGGTTGGAAGGACCCCCTGAGCACCCTCAGATCTGCTCAGAACAGATCTAATTAGATCAGGCTGCTCAGGGACCTGACTGGCATCTCCAAGGATGGGGATTCCACAGCTTCTCTGGGCAGCCCCTTCTAATTCTTGACCTATTTCACTCTAAAGCACACAGGCCTTCAATTTCCCTTAACTCAGAAAATGGTTTCTCACATATTAAAATCAAGCCCACACCTGAGTCCATCCCCTTCTAGAAAAATGGGGAAAGAGGAAGTGTGTAAGGAAGGGAGAGAAGCATGAGAGTAAAACCAATTTCACCCTAAAGAGAGGAAGTCTTCACAGTACTCCACAGCAAGCCATGGATTTCCATTCTCTAGCACAGACACCATGATATAACAGGCAAGGCAGGCAATGTCAAAGCTCAAGGACAAAGAAGAAGGGAGACCATGCTGCCCTTGTTTAGCAGACTCCTGCCTCTATTAAAAACTGTTTCACTGGATCCAGACACACAAAAATGGTTTTCATGCAGGAAGTGAAAACGCCACCTCAGCATCAACTGTTTGCAAACACTCAATCCTCTTCAAGGCTGACAGAAAGAAAAGGCTGGTGGGAAACAAGCACATGAGCAGAGCCTGCGATGACTGTCCTGTGTGTGAGCAGAGCAGGCAAAAAACCCCATGACTTGGCTAAATGGAACTGTCAAGTGATGAAGATTTTATCAAGGAATTACTTCTTTTAGCAGAGAGGGAAGCCGGTCTCTGTGTTCCACACCAAAGTGAACACCCCAAAAGCGAAAGACGCTGACCTCTATTTTAAACCACCACCTGAATCATTTTCCTCATAAAAACTGTCTGTAAGTGCCCTGAATTCATTATGCTGACAGCTATCGTGAACACGAACTTATTCAATTCTTCAGAAGATCACTTTCCAGCTATGCCCCAAGGCTGTGACAGAAGAAAGAGAAAGAGGAAACGGAGCAGCGGTCTGCAGTTCTTTAAAAACCCCACAACATGCAGGATGTGCATGAGTATGTTCAGTGCTTCTGCACTAACCATGCAGAAATGGTTATCAAAGCACCACAGCATTAACTGTACTCTTTGGATCAGATGTAGGAGGAATAGAGAAAAGAAATGATGATGACACAAAGAATGATGATTTTTCTTCTCTCCTCCCCCCACCTCCTGACAAACCACCAGGAAGTATTAGCACACTTTAGCTCTGGCTATTTGCCAGTTAGCACAAAGGCCAACAAGACCAGAAGCTGCTACAAGGACAATAGTTTTGGGGGGCATAAAATCTAAGTAACAAATATAGAGACTGAAGTTAGCTACTCCCAACTTCAATAAATAGAGCAATTGAGAGGGGAAAAGACTGAAAAAGCATCCTAGCAACCATCGACTATTCCAAGTAAATCAAGTCGGAATGCCTCAGTTTCATTTTATTTTTACTTATTCAAATACTAGCACAGGGTATCTTCACTCCTCTAATGGGATGCCAGCCACCAACAAGATTTGGGACGCAATCACCATCACATGAGAACAGTGGTGATCTAAGAGCTGCAGCACTGTGCTGTAATCAGAAGATATAAAAGGAAGCAGGAACCTTTCCTTGCTCTCAAGAGTAGTATTTAGTGTATTTAAAACATTTTAAGGCCAGTCTCCACCTCCTGAATGGCAATACCACACACTGCTACAGAACCACTAGACGACAGGGTAAGGGGATCCAGTGCACTGCCATGGTTTCAAAAGCACAGAGGCAGCTTCTGCCAAACAGTGCCCACACAAGCAAAGGCCAAGCACTTTTCCTCTTCCCTCAGCTGTTTTACAATTGCAAGCCAAAGGTCAACGATCTTCACTCACTTTTGGAAACCAGCCACAAGATTACTAACAACCAGCTTAATGGCTATGGTTCAAATGCTGTTCAATCAGGCCCTGAGTATGCGGGTATGCAACAGTAATGGCACCATGACATCATAGGCAAGTTATCTGCTGAGATCAGAGAGTCAGTGTCCATCTCTGCCTGTTCTCCCCAAAGAGAGAAACACGAACTTCCAAGGAGTGGGAATTAAAAGTGTTAGAGATTGTGTTCTTTCCTTAGCTTGGCCAAGGTGTAACATCTTGCTATGGAACAATCTTTTGCTATCAGAAGAACTGGAGGTGCTTAGTCTGGAGAATAAAAGGCCCAGGGCAGACCCTCTACAACTGCCTGACAGCAGGATGGAGCCAGGAGGGGGCTGATCTCTTCTCCCAAGGAACAAGGGACAGGACAAGAGGAAATGGCCTAGAGCTACACCACGGGAGGTTTAGATGGAGCTGAGGAACAACTCCTTCCCCAAAGGGTGCTCAGGCATTGGAACTGCCCAGGGCAGAGCTGGAGTCACCACCCCTGCAAGTGCTCACAAACTGTGTAGATGAGGCCTCAGTGCCATGGGTTAGTGGCGGCCTTGGCAGTGCTGGGGAAAGGTTGAACTTGATGATCTTAAAGGTCTTTTCCAACCTGGCTGATTCTATGACAGATGCCACCAAACTAACTTGCCTTTCTGGAAGTGCATTAAGACAGGTGTCTAGATTCAAAGAAGCCCTTGCTACCTGCTAAGTTATGTGTGCACCACAGCAAAGGGTATCTCAAGAGTGAATGTGCAGGTGCACTCAACAGATTACAAATTCATTTCAATCCCCAATTCGAGGGCAGCAGGATTGACCTGCTTCATAGGACAGCTCATATGAGGCACGTGAATGGGATACCCTGAGATTTCTCAGTTATGAGCAAAGTATGAACAAAACAGATCTGACACTTCAGAGGGAAATTCAGTTCCACAACATGAAACACACCTGAAGTGAACCAGACTTTCAGAATGACAAAGCCCCACAGAGGTTTGTCAGCCTGAATAAAGTGAACTGTAACAACTCTAATTGGGTTTGGCTTATTTGTCTGAACTTTGCCAGCCTCAGACAGTGACCCTCACCACGCAGCACAGGACTCAGCTGCGTGCTGAAGGATTCCTCTAACTCTCAGAGTTTCCACTGACCTTAGTGATACTCTTGAGCAATTCACCATTTCTGTAAATCAGTTTATTCCTCTGCAGAGGAAATCTGTCAAGTTTGCAAACATTTTCAGAGCATGAGCTGAAATAGAGTGTGAAGAACTGCTCATCAGCACTATGAGGAAGTGCTCAGCCTAGGCTTTGTGTAGGGTAGGAAAACCCCCCTCTTCAGAAAAATAGAATTAGTAATGTAGTGTAACACCATACATACACCATGTTTCTATCACTGGGAACAATGTGTACCTGTGGGACGACATCAGGTGCTAGGACTCAGGAACATGCTGCTATCAGCCACTGCGTGTAGTTGTAAGAGTTCTAGCAGAGACTAAACTTGCCAAAGTCTCAAATTATTTTCCTTTAATTCTCAGAGAAGAAAATGCTTTTAAATGAATGCAGATTTTACCAGATATTTTTTCACGTACTTCAGCAAATGTCTAACCAAAATACATCAAAATAATTAAGAACCCACTTTAAAATAAACCTTATTTCGTTATCTTTCAGTTTCTCCTTCCTGTTCAGAATGCTCTACAAACTGACCTCACATACACTACAAAAGCTGAGGGTAGCAGCAACCCAAAACAGGCAAATGCAGCTCAGGTTACGAAAAATAAATGCAAGATTATCACAGAGGCTTCTAAAATTCTGACAGTCTTAAATGTTTAAAAGCAGCAAAAGGAAATATTCTGGTCATTTACAACAGAGGAATTGAGGTGTATAGGTCTTTTTAAGCCAAATATGAGACAGGCATGAGTAAGATACACACAGATGCAGTTATTTCAACAGTGGGATACATTTTTTCAACCTGTATCTGTTGGTGGCACACATTTTATTGCCTTTTTAACAAAGCCACAGTTATGCCATCGAAATATCAGTTATAAAAGGCAAAAGTTTATCCATGAAGGTTGGGTTTTTTCCAAATTATATTCAAATAGCAGTTAAAAGCCCTTCCCTGGCAAAAATCTTGAGCATATGAGTAATCCTATTGAGGTTTGAGGACTTGATTTGTCAGCACACACAGAGTTACAGCATTACATCTGCAGACAGGCACCTCTCAACACTGCTTCTACTCAAAGCACTTGAGAAAGAAGCAGCTTAAAATACATCACACCAGAAGGGTAAAGCCCATCTTATGGGGAAATACTGACTCTGAATGAAGCTCCATTAAAGCATTCTGTAATATGGCTCTAAGGACCTGGTAGCAACAAAGCTCAGAGCTCTGCTTCACTGAGGTCAAAGCACTAGGGGGTTTATCCAAACCAGAAAAATCTGGGCTTCTTCTGCATCCAGTTTTTTAAATAAAGCTCTAGAAATTAAAATATTTATCAAATTCCTTAATACAGCCAAGATGAAGCCTAAAAAGCCTTTGATATATTGGAAAAAACTATATACCAGAATTCCTCTAATGCACTCCAGCATCCACTTACATCTGCACAGATCCATTAAATATTCAGCCACAAGCTTATCACTGGAGCTCATCAGGACTGAAGATAAAACTCAGTGCCAATACTTGACAGCCTGATGCTAAAGATTATCTACTGAGAAATAATCCAATCACTGTTCTTTGCTACTGGAATCTCTGGCAGGAGCAAAGGAAAGGAGTACCAAATTGATCTTGATCACTTTAAGGGGTTTCCTCTCTTCGAAGGGAATTCAGCATAGAGACTGGCTTGTACTTCTGCTTATTTGCTACCATGTTTATGACTAAGTTTTCAGATATCCCAGTCTTAGGAGAGAAATGAGACACTTCGGGATGCATGATGAACACAGACACCAAACTGCTGCTCCTGCTCTTAAAGATAAGGCTGGGATTGAGGAAATCTTGAGGTATCTTATTAACAGTGTTCCCTGGGGACTCAAAGCGGGGTCAGGTCTGAGGGGCAGGAAGAGAAGCTGAAATGCCCAGGGGCAAAGGAGGGCACTCCTGAGCCCTCGCCCTCTGCTTACCTTAAGGATGTCCCCCCGTTTGAAGCTCAGCTCGTCATCCGCGGTGGCTTTGAAGTCGTACTTGGCGATGGCTTCCATGCTGGGGCTGCCGCGCTCGGCGGTGCGGGCGGTGGGCAGGAAGCGCTCCCCGAAGCCTCCTCTCCTCCCGCGGCCCGGCTCCGTCCGAGGCGCCGGCCCCGTCTCTCACATACAGGGAGACCGGGGGACGATCCGCCCTAGGGGAGGGGGAGGAGGAGGAAGAGACGGGCCATTAGGGGAAGTGGCACGGATCGATGGCCGGGGCCGCGCCCAGCGCCGCTCCCTCCGCCCGGCGCGGCGCGGCTGCCGCTTCCTCCCGCCGCCGCTCG
>JAOEHY010036328.1:0-24508 GCA_025447955.1 Psilopsiagon aurifrons
CCCCCGCGCCCCCCTTTGGTCTTGACAAAGGTTAAGCTATGGCCCTGTGTTTAAAAAGCATCTTGAAAGAAGTAAAACTAAGTGGCACCAACAGCACTAGCAGGAAAGATCCTGGTCTCACCCATCCTGGGATTAAGCTGGAACAGCCTCACTGATTCCACTGCTGCTTCCAGTACCAGCAACTTCATCAGCTCTGCCCTTGCTCCAGCTGTCATCTCTGATGGTAGCACCTATCTGCCCTACTCATGCCTTCCTCCAGCTCCTGGGATACTACTTGCTAGAATTTATAGATGTGTCACCGTTTGAATATGCATTTAATAATTTGATTTGTTTGAGATTCCTTTCATGAATGCGAATTATATACCTTTTAGTTATGAAGCATGAATAAGAAAGCTTTCTCTCTATTACAGATGGCTGAATAAAAATGGGATTCGGGAAATAGAGGATCATGCATTTAATGGAACCTTCCTGGATGAGCTGTAACAATTTCTGTTGTTTACTATTCTGAAAAGCAGTCATTAGAAGGTAGTAACTGCTACAAGGGCTATTTTAATCTCAGATTGTTTTAGCATGAATATTTTTGTGTTTTTTTCAGAAATCTAAGTGATAATCACAACCTCGAAAGACTACCAAATGAGGTCTTCCAAGGAGCCAGTGGGCCTATTGTCTTGTAAGTAATAATTCAGACAGTATTTTTCTCATTAACTCCCTAGAAGAGAATAGAGAAGAGCATACAAATGCCAGTCTGGATCTCAACATCTCATAAACATTGGAGTTCAAAACTGGAGGTATATATTGAAGCTGTAACTGAAATTTCAGTCTAGATCCATATTTTTACTTTGTCCTCAAGTTTTGGGGAGTATTTGGATCCAGGAATTTAGATCCAGATTCCTCTCCACAGCTGATTAAGCTCTGTAAGAGAACAGATCTGCTTTGGGTTTTTTTTCCAGAGAAAAATGCTTAGTCTTTTGATTGAGCAAGATCAAGAATAGGTGCTTAAATCTGAATTGCTCACCACTGACGATCTGCCACTGCATCTCTAAGGCTTAATTCCGATGATAAATTCCCTTGCCTATAGGGATGGCTAGGTATATCTCATGTAGCTACAGGAAGGTGTCTTTGGTGGGTGGTAAGCTGGAAAGAAAGACCTTAGCAATAGAGAATTCTGCAGTAAGAATACGCATGGATCTGTCACCATTACCTCAATGGTTTGCCTTGGGGTCTGAAAACACCTGTAGGTGTCTACAACTGCTCGTGTGCTCAGCACAAGGCACAACACAGAAGAGCTGCAACAGAGACATGGGAGTCCTATTTTGTCTCACCAATTCAACAGAGCCCGTATACCCTGGATGTCCAGAGAGGGCTAAGAGTTAACCAGAAAGGGTGAAAGAGAGTCACTGGAGCTACTGGAAGATTTTCCACAGAGGTTAGAGTGGTTAGAAATCTACAAAAGGAGAATAATGTCATGAGTTCGTATCGGAGCTCTTCTGAGGGCCTTATTTCCACATTGTGATGGTCATTGCACCTGCGATACAAATTGTTGAGTTATATGTGATATGGGTTGCTGCATTCTGCTCCACTTCTATCAGTCCCTCACAGTGTCTTTTTCTTCAGAGAAGACTGCTAGTGAAGCATCATTTGAGCAGTAAGATCATAGCTGTTCCTTTTGAAAAGCATTCTTTCCTGTAGTGAAAAGTAAATGCATTTTTTTTTGCAAGCTGTAGCTGATACAATCATGTTCTGGAAGTTTATCAAATTGATTTGGCTGTAGTTCAGATTCCTTTGATAGTTCAATTGCTAACACTGAGATATTTGTGTAAGAAGTTTTCTGTTCCATTACCAATAAATCCACTATTATATGGATGGGAAATTACCTTTTTATCCTGACTGAGATCAGGATAAGAGCCTTCTTAGTTATCCATCACTGTAGTGTACATGAGGAATGCACGTACAGAAATGATTGACCCATGATCATATCTTTGCTGGGACAAATTGTGTTGCTGCAATCAAATCTGTGTTGCAGACTGCATTATTTTATTCAAATGAATGTCAGGATGTTTTAACTCTTGATCTTCCTGAATCAGTTTTCTACAGTCAATTTATACCAACTTCTGTTTTATAATACAGCACATTAAAATTGTGTGAAGGAACAGCAAACATGAGTAGTAACATCAGCACCAATCTTAGCCCTTGTACAGGCTACACAGTTTCACACATCAGTAAATCAGTTCCTCTCAGGCTTACAGCTCTGGCTGACTTAGAATATCATCATCTAGAAAGACATCAAGTTTTAAAGGATTTCAGCGCTGACTGTAGGCAGAGAAATCAAATAGCTAATTACTCCCACACCTATACATATTCATTCTATAAAGAAATACACTATATTACCAACTTGGAATTTCATAGCTTCAATTTTCAGCCATGTTGTCTCATTTAATCATCTTCTGATGCTCCCAGAGCTGTAGTGGCTTAGAGCAGCTTTTACTGAAGTCCTTAGGGGTTCTTTGGCTGCATCCTCACTTGGGTGCAGGGCAAGGTATGGCTGTGGTCCATCCTACCCTCGCAATTTGTCTTCAATGGGAAATCCACGTATGGGGGCCACAGGAGAGCTCCAGTTGATCCCCCAGCTCATCAGCTGAGTCTCTAGAGCACAGGGAAAATATTTCTCACCAATCAGTCTGATTGGTGACTCAGTGATCTCTGCTGCACCAGCCAATTCTTGCTGTTTCTTTATGTGCCTTTCAGACCTCATCAGTTGGTCAGTAGTTTTGCTAATCTAACAGAGACTCCCAGTGGGAAGGAGAAGTGATTGGAAGAGAAGTCAGATTCATTTTGCTGTCCCTGAGCTGGCTGCTGTCAAGGCTGATGGCTAGCAGCCGAGCAATAATAATACAAGCACATGCATTCCAGTCACTGGCGCTTTCTGGTTTGATTTCCTACTGCCACTTTATTGTCTTGTTCATCATGCTTATTTAATTTATTAAGCTTCTGACTAGAGTGCAATGTCCCAGAGAACCTCTGCACTGAGGTCTGCGTGTAGTGACTCAGTTGAGTAAGTTACTAAACCACCTGCAGAATGTCTGTGTTTACTGTTTGAGGGCTTGTCAGTGGTGTATTGATAACTATCCCTAACAGACATACCAACAACAGCACTTTCCCTTACTCCCTCCAATTTATATGCAATAATGAGCATAAAAAGAATATTTTTAAAAAAAGAAGAATAATGGAAAAAATTTAATATTTATTAAATTATTTAAAGATGCCCAGAGATCCAGTGACATTTTAGCTACTTTTTAAGTCCAGTTGATACTCCTATTCACTATTGGGACTCAGTAAAGATTCTTAACTAACAAGACAAAGAAAACCTTTTCCATGCTCTTGTTGAGAATTATGAGCCCTTATGAAGTTCCACAGGATCTCAATGATGCCACGAGTGATGCTGTCAGTGGATTTAGGCAGAAAATTGCTGTTTAGTTGTTGACACGTAAGTACATACATATATATATATTTCATTAGGCAGCGGCATACTAAGGGCAACAGCCAGTCCATGAAACAACCACAGTTGGTGATTGAAACCTAATTGCCTCTTCAAGCATCTAAGTCAGGTATCAATAGCCTAAAATTTCTTGTCAGCTGCTGCTTTTTTAGCTCCTGTGAGAAGCAGGTCAGGCCCAAAACAAGCTCAGGACCACAGCATGGCTGCTCTCAGCCTGACCTGCAGAAGTTCAGAGCATTTCTGGCCCCACTGATCTGTCTTGCCCTGCCAGTAGAAGTCATGGCCCCAGCTTAGGGTAGCAGAGTGCAGTCTTGCTCCTCTGCTGCCACAGGTCCAGTTGTTGAAGGTGGTATATCTGTTCAGAGCCTGGAGGCAAAGCTTCAGCTGTGAGCACAGCATGGACACAAAGATCATCTTTACCCACCGCTGATTTTACTATCTGCTTTACTAGCTGCCTATGGTTTTGTTAGACTTAGCCACCCTAGGCTAACTATCACTAACTGTGAGTTCAAACAGAGCCATTTCCTGGTATTCATTTTGTTTCTTTGAATAGAGTTGCAAATGTGGATATGGTACATAGCAGCTGTCTAAATTTTATTACATGCTGCTAAAACCTGGTCTCCCCCTCACATGATATTTTACTGAACTAATATGGTGCTAATAAAAATCTAGCTATTCTGTGATTTTGTGTTAGGTTATAGAGATCAAACAATAGGTTGCCCTGACTTCTCATTGTTATTAATTGGATACTTAATTAGATTAATTGGACACTGTACCTTGGAGGGGTCATGGAGAAAATTACAAATATTGTCAGTCCAATTCCTTGATTAGGGAAATTTCCTTTCTTTTGTTGGAGACTAAGCAGAGCAGCCTCAGCGAACACTGCATCCTGGATCAGACTCAGGAAGTAAGAGCACAGGGGCTAAGGGAGGACAGGGTGATCTTGTGCAGTTCATTTTATTGTTGCTTCTCAGAGAAAGGAGTGTGCTCTTCGGCTGTCATGAGCCAAGGGACACAGCTTGTGCCTTGGTGAGGGATATGTGCCAATGTTTTGCCCCAGCTGTTACACCCTGGAGCCACTGGTGTGCGTTCCCAAGTATTTCTTAGCCTAAAGATGGAGCACCCATGGTTCTTCCCTTTCCTGACCTTCAAGGCGCAGGACAAGATTTAGTGTTTGCACAGTGGGTCTCTTTTTAAAAGCCCTAATGATCTCTTTAATACATTTGTAAGCTGCTGCTTCCATCACTGCCTTTGATAACCCATCTGACACAGTAATTGCCTTCCACATAAATACATCTCTCCAAACCTCCTGTAATCTTGCCCCTTTCTTGACTTCAGTCTATGCTGTCTTTATTTTTCAAACCTCTGGAAATGTTTTCTTATTTTTGTTCCTCACGGTTTGAACCAATTCACCCATGGCTCTCTTTGATCTCTTTCTCTTCCTAATGAGTACAGGACCTGATATCCCAACCTGTCCTCACATACGTACCCCTACGTGAGTTCCTCTTTTTGTGTTTAGTGCTTTTTCCACAGCAGCCTTCCCCTGATGTGATGTTCATGTAGCAAACTTCTGTTGTGATTTCATCAGCCTTTTTTATCCTGTAGCAGTGCTGTGGGATGATTGTTGTATTTACTAAACCCAGTATCATATGGCACTAATGGTTTATGTCCCTGCTAATTCTTACACAGAATTTTTTCTGAGACCAGACTAATATAATTTGATTGTTGTTGGCAATGGATATTAGTTCAGGTTTCCTGGAGGAGCATGTAATTTATCCCAGGATCCTCTTTTCAGTGTACATTTCCAGCTGCTCTCTTTCCAATCACTACTCTGAGAATGAGTAGGACAGTCCAAAACACATATCCACCATCGAGAAGAAGTAAATTTGCTTTTTACCAAGATTTTCTTATGTTTTCTTACAGGGATATTTCAAGGACGAGAATCAGCTTCCTGCCAAGCCATGGATTAGAACTCATTAAGAAGTTAAGAGCAAGGTCTACGTACAACTTAAAAAAGCTTCCTGATTTAAGCAAATTTAGAGCTTTGATTGAGGCGAACTTCACCTATCCCAGCCATTGCTGCGCATTTACAAACTGGAAAAGACAAAAGTAAGTGATTTTGTTTGTTTTTCTTTCTGGTGCCTCTCATCAGGTGCTCAGGACATAGGTATCATCTCCATGATGCTGCTTACCATTAGTGTAACAGTTAGGTGTAGGGTTAGGATTAAGGGATCCACAGGTCCTACATATCCAAAGGCACTTTGGTTTCAAAAGAGATGCCAGGGGAGTATGGCACAGGACCAACATTACTTCTTCCACACCTTTCTCACCTGGGCCAGACACAGTGGTCAGGATGTAGGCCTCATCTCCATGATACCACTTACATTAGTGTTAGAGGTAGGGTTCAGCAAAGCCTACAGCTCCAGGGACACTTGAGCTGCAAAAGGCATCCCAAGGGGAGCATTGCACAGTGCCAACATTGCTCTTCCACACCTTTTTCATCTGGACCAGCTATTTTGCTGGGGGATGTAGACCTCATCTTTATGTTGGTGGATTAAACTAGGGATAGGCTTAGGGTTGGCAGTGATCTACAAAGCCTACAGCTCCAGGGACACTGGGGCTGCAAAAGGCAATCAAATGGGAGCTTAGCACAGCAGCAACATTACTCCTTCCACACCTTTTTTATCTGGGCCGGTCATGGTGCTGGGGATATAGACCTCAACTCTATGGTGGCAGCATATATTAGGGTTAGGGTACAGAGATCCTCAAACCCTAAAGCTCCAGGGATACTGGGGCTGTAAAAGGCATGCCAAGGGGAGCATTGCACAGTACCAGCATTACTCCTTCCACAGCCTTCTTATTTGTGCCAGCCATGGTGCTTGGACTTAAGCCTCATCTCCATGATGCCATTTATGTTAGGGTTAGGGCCTAGATACTCACAAATTCTATGGCTCCAGTGACACTTGGGCTGAAAAAGGCACGCAAAGTTGTGCACGGGACAGCACCAACATTACTCATTCTATAACTTTCTTATGTGGGCCAGACATGGTGCTCGTGACATAGGCCTCACCTCCATGATGCCACTTACATTAGGGTTTGGGTTAGGGCTGAGATACTCACAAATCCTGTGACTCAGGTGCATGATACCATTTAGATTCAGGGTAGGCTTAAAGTTCAGAGATCCACAGAGCCTTCAGCACCAGGGACATTGGAGATGCAAAAGATATGTCAAGGACTACATGGCACTGTACGAACATTACTCTTTGCACACCTTTTTTATCTCATGAAATGAACTTCCTTAAATTCTGGATGGAACAGGCCTCTTCTGTGCAGGTAAGTAAATGGATAGAAATAAACATATACAATACATGCAGGTTTATGCTACACAGTGCACTGCTTCTCTGCTACAGGGGAATAATAAATTTTGATAGGTGTGTTAGCATCAGCATTTGCCCCAGCTGTGGCTCTAGCTCCCACTTAGCTAAAGGTCCATCTGTCACTGTAACCCACTATTCCGGATCAGCCTGGAGCCACGCTGAAGACATTCAACAGGAAAAGGTTGATAACTTACCAGATGGTAGCTGGAAGGAAAGCTGTGTTCACACAGAAGCTGGTCAGTACTTGGCCATCAATTCAGGAGGGTGGTAGGACCACTGCATGAGCTCAGACTTGTCACTCAGGAAGCCACACTGATCTTGAAACAGCCACCGAGCACCACAGATACAGTATCTGTCAAATCTACATACACAGCATTTTTAGACATGATTTATGAAATGGTTAACCTAGAACAGACTTTCTGTACCCAAATCAACAGTCAGGACAGAGTGTCTTTTTAGATTCCCAAAGTAGTTTTCCATGCTTATTTTCTATTAGCAAATTGCAGTGAGACTTCAAGTATCAATGATTCTCATTGACTATTATCAGCTCAGATAGATAGACTTCAAATGTACTAGTTAACTAGTTAACTGGGATGTGATCCAACTTGCCACGCACCTTCAAAGGATACGGTAATTTTCCTGTGGTCGTTTGGGTCTCAAAAACCATGCTGTTTGATTAGGGGATGTTTTATTTACTTCCAGGTAGTCCAGGGCAGGATAAAAAGGAAGCTTCATCACCCCCAGAAGAGCATTTCTAAGGATCACTGCAGCAATTGGTATTCGTGTAGGAAATCTGGGAAGGAATTAAGACAGGGATGTGTGGCCCCTTTCTGCCTGCCCCATTTATGTTAGATTTTCCCTCCCTGAGAATTCTGCTGCACTCCAGAACATTAGATAAAATAAGTTGCCATAGTGGATCATACTTGATCACCTGCTCCAAATCCATCTGTACTGGTGAACAGGTAGTGTTGTGATAATAGAAAGCTTAAACCTGCTACAGCTGCATTGCTTTCTGAATTTTGGAGCATGTCACATGAGGCACAGCTCCTCCACACTGAGGCGCAAATTAGAACAATTTTGATGCTTTCCCTTCCCTCCCCCCCCATTCCAGTAAGGATTATATTACTGGATTTTTCCAATCCAGTAAGCTTTATCACACTGGCCTAACAGAAGGTGAACTGCATTCTTAGGACAAGCCCAGTGCAGTTTGTTGAACTCCCCTCGTGTTTTTCTGTGACTGGAAAATAATATCCTTGAAGTGCAGATAGGGCAGAGGCTGAATGTTAAAACCCTTAACTTGACATAGACCATTATGAACTTGAGCAAGCTTTTGGCTTTCTTTGACATAAAGATCACTGTCTGCCTAAAAGAATGACATTGATATGACTCTGTCCTTACACTAAATCATTACACTTTGGAGGAGCTGTCACATGAAATCCTACTTTTTTTCTAAACTGTGGCAGCATCATTAGTCACATTTGGGCCTTGTCTCATGAGAACATGGTATCAGCTGCTCACAGCTCACTTGGTGTCACTTTTTGGTGAGGATGATCACTTTGAGATAAAGCTTAATACAGAGCCTAGGTTGGGACTATTTATTCTGCTGAGCATGTTCCTCAGCGCACGATATTCTGCTGTCACTGGGTCCAAATGAAGCACATAAACTAATGACTTGCACAAAAGTAGTCGTTTTTGTTTATTTTTGTCAGAGCACTCTACCAATTTTAACTTTATTCTTTAAGTTGTCCTTTCTCTATTTTCAGAGGATTTTCTTGAGCGAAGCAATGTTAAGCAGTAACAGAAGGTTATGCAGAGACTGAACAAACAGTGTTATTATGGTACCTACCATCTCATAAGAAACCAGGGACCCATCCCTTCCCAAAATATGTTTTAACTCGTTGCTTTGAATCCACCACAGAATCCAAAGAGCAAACACTCAAGGGCAAAGAGCTGGTAAGCAGTCAGTACTAGAGGAGTTTGCAACTGCCCATCTTACCTGCTCACAGTTGACCAGGAAGAAGACTCCTCACCATTCACCCTCAGAGCAAAAAGAACAGCTAAACCTCTGTGGGACCCTGGTTTTCTTTGGGACCACTCCCTGTAAAGTAACTCAAGAATTAATAGATTGCAATAATCAGAAATACTTAACTGGCCTTACATAGCAGTCTTGTCAGGGGAAAAATTTAGCTCCAGGCCGTGCCTCAGTAATTTGGAAAGAGGTTTATTTTTAACTCCTAGCTGAGAAATGAGTGGATAAAAACATTTCCCTCAGTTTATTGCTGAAGCACCACCAATTGCAGTAGCTTTCAGTGCCCTCGAGTGCCTTTTTCACTCAAAACTGAGGGGCTTTCTCTCCCTTTATTGCTCCTTGGGGGCATATATTCCCTTTCAGCTAGAGAACTGTTGATATATTGATCAATACACTGGACCCCTCACTCATCCTTATGCGAGCAGAACATAGGGGAGCAAAACGTAATGCCTTGTTATTGCTGTTGTGACCTTCATAGTACATATTTGACCTCACAGAAAATCAGTTTTTTGCCTCAGTTGACAGGCAAGATGAAAAATGTTGATAATAGTAGAGGATGTTCAGAACCTCATAGGAAATGTCCCTCACCTTTTGATGCTGGGGCTTCATTAATTTTCCTTTCTTGCAAACCTTTTAAATTCGATTTTTGGAGGGTGCAGAGAGTGCACAAAGTCAAAGGGTAAAAGTAGGTTACAAAAAAAAGTCTCCCTTTTAAGCTGCTACCAATTCTTTAAAATATTCAACCTAAAACTTGCCTAGAAAGCTTTTCTCTCAGCAGCACCACAAGTCAGGGTGGAAGATAAGATGGGGTGCTCTCTAGAAATCCCACACCTAAACTGACGTCTGGGCTGTAGATTAAAGTAGGCAGAGCTGAACCATCTTGGTTTGGAAACACATAGTCAGCTGTTTTATTTGCTAAATCAGATGAGGCCTATATCCATCTTACACAAAACTATGGATGCACGTGTCTGAGACAGCAAAATTCAAAGGCAGCCTAGGAGAAGCAATTGTAAAATCTGACCCTTTATTTCCTGTTGATACATTTTCATGTTTGTTTCTGAGATTGATGAAGCTGATCATTCTTCTGTCATCTCAACCAGAGCATTTCTATCTATCTTCTGTTGCTCTAGGCATGAAGAAGGGCATTGAATTAATACTCTAGAAAATAAAGCCAAACACAAAACTTATCAGTGACAGGTTATATGAGAAATCTACTTGGAACAAGGGAGGCTTCTTACACAGTGCATTTATCCATGTGCAGAACTGCAGCACAAGTGTTTACTAAGGCAAATATTAGGCTTTCCTTTCCCATACATTTTATGATGTTTCCAAACCCTTTACACTTTCACGTAATATTTTTATAAACAGGGACCAGCCAGCCTATTGATTTCAAGCTCCAGGGTAATCTATATAGTCAGCTAACCAGAAAAACTGAGCTGTTAATGGAAACGGGATGATTTTGTGCTTGTTGCATGCCATGTGCCATCAGTTTCTAACTCTACTCTTCCTAAAATTTCAGCACTGAATTACATCCAATATGTAGCATATCATCTCAGAACAAGCAAGACCTTGATGAGCAACCTGGTAATAAGATACGTAGACAATCTGCAGCTGAAGATGATAGTTCCAGCTATGGCGTAGGATTTGATCCAGCAGAGAATGAATTCGACTATGGTTTGTGCAATAAAGTAATTAATGTAGCTTGCTCACCTAAACCTGATGCTTTCAATCCATGTGAAGATATTATGGGCTACAACATTCTGAGAATTCTAATATGGTTTATCAGCATTTTAGCTATCACTGGGAACATTGTTGTCCTCATTATTTTAATAAGCAGCCAATACAAACTCACCGTACCTCGCTTTCTAATGTGCAATCTTGCATTTGCAGACCTCTGCACAGGTATCTACCTATTGTTTATTGCATCTGTAGATATCCAGACCAAAAGCCAGTACTACAACTACGCCATAGACTGGCAAACTGGGGCAGGATGCAATGCTGCAGGATTTTTCACCGTGTTTGCAAGTGAACTCTCAGTCTACACCCTGACTATGATAACTCTGGAAAGGTGGCACACCATCACCTACGCCATGCAGCTGCACCGCAAGGTTCAACTTCGTCATGCTGTGATTGTAATGATTTTTGGCTGGATGTTTGCTTTCACGGTGGCACTTCTTCCCATAGTTGGAGTCAGCAGCTACATGAAGGTCAGCATCTGTTTGCCCATGGATATAGAAACACTGTTTTCTCAGGGTTACGTTGTATTTCTTTTAGTGTTGAATGTACTTGCATTTATGATTATATGTGCCTGCTATATCTGCATCTACTTTACGGTAAGAAACCCTAATGTGGTCTCTTCAAACAGCGACACCAAGATTGCCAAGCGCATGGCCATACTGATCTTTACAGATTTCCTCTGCATGGCACCAATATCTTTCTTTGCAATATCAGCCTCACTCAAGGTTCCTCTCATTACAGTCTCCAAATCCAAGATCCTTCTGGTTTTGTTTTACCCCATCAATTCCTGTGCAAACCCTTTCCTCTATGCCATTTTCACAAAGACTTTCCGCAGGGATTTCTTTATTTTATTGAGCAAGTTTGGTTGCTGTGAAATGCAAGCCCAGATTTACAGAACAGAGACAACCTCATCTGCTCATAATTTCCACACGAGAAATGGCCATTGCCCTCCTGCATCAAAACGCAGTGATGGAACTACTTATACATTGGTTCCTCTGAATCACTTAAAATGTTTGCGTGAATTCGTGTCTGAGGCAGTGTGATAATCAGTTTCAACTATGAATTTGAATAATGATGTTAGCATAGTTTCTAAACCTTTTTTTGTATGAGAAAAATTATCAATTCCAACCACTTCCCCTGGCACTACCAAGGCCACCACTAAACCATGTCACTGAGGCTCTTGTCTATACAGTGTCTGAACACTTCCAGGGATGGTGGTTCCACCACCAAGTTAAAAACCTCCTTCTTATAGTCCTTAGATCTCCTTGGCTTTCACTACTCTATGGATTTTAATTTTAAGCATCTTCTAAATTGTGAGGGGTATTGCAGGACCTGTGTCTTGCCCTGTGCAAGATACTGGTCTACTGATAGCTATTTTTTTTAAGCAGTGTTTTTTCTATGAAGAAAGCAGTGTAAAGGGGAAAAGAAGCAAGATATGTTTTTTTCATGCCTGTAATGTAAAGAAAGCCTGATGGTCTGGTATGGGTTTTCTCAGCTCTGAACAACATGTTTGTGTGCATTATCTTTCAACTATTTTACATTTCCCTTTCTGAAACCTCTTTTAATAAAACCAGTATCAAAACAAAGTGCCTGGAGAACAAGTGTATGGCCAGAGATACGCTGACAAAGTATGCAATAAATGTTACAGCTTATCTGGAGAGCTCCATTTATATGGCACAGCCTCCACAGTCAGGTCACTGTGACCTGTGGATGAGGCTCAAATGATGAGACTGCAAAGAAAATTCTCCTGTAGAGTTAAAGCACAGAAAGGGATGTTTGAAACCTCTTAAACAGGTAACTTAGCAACACTGATCTATCTTTGTTTTAAGCAATCTCTTCTATTATTCACATTTCTTATGAAGTAAAATATAAATCATTAACAGAACTTTGATAGGCATTTTTCTCTTATTTTAACTTATATAAATGGCTCTTTTTACATGATGCACTCTAATTTTCTTTCCATCTGTTTTCTAGCCAGGGCTTGGAGCTCTGGTTTTTTGAGTGTTCTGTTCAAACAAATAAGTGTGTGTCTGTGCGTGCACATTGCGTGTGGGATAGAGAGGCCACCCATAACAAGGAAACAGAGTCAAAGCCTAGCTCTGGCTCACGACAAAAAAAAAAAATCGGAGTTGTTGGAGCCCACTGCTAGCGTGCTTCAAAGAGCATCTGATAGTCAACAACATTGTAGAACCTGTCATAATATCATAGAAGGACAGAATGGTTTGGGTTGGAAAGGACCTTCAGATCATCCAGTTCCAACCTCCCTGCCATAGACAGGGACACCTTCCACTAGACCACATTGCTCAATTGTCCAGCCTGGCCTTGAAATACCTTCTGTTCTTCCTCCCTACCCTTATATGGCACTTGTATTTCAGCCTCCACAAAGCCCCCAAAAATGCCCAGTTAAGGAGTTACAACTGTCTTTGCCCTTATGGTATTAGTAATAGAGTGACATAAAGAGACTGTGCTGGCAGTGAGGATACCATAAACAACTCCTTCATCTGCTTGATAGTAGCACCATTCTTTCAGCCATGCACTGGTGGGGGAATCCATACATGACATTCCTGAGAAACCCATATCTGGTGTTGTGATAGGAAGTGACAAATGGGGCCAATTTGGCTTGTCAGACTAAAGGTCATATCACAAAAATTGCCACCACAGGTAAAGGTAATAGTAGCAGCTGGTCAAAAGCATCAACAGAGCAGAAACTTGACCCAGTAGAGAAAGTAACCATGAGCCATTTTCTTTACAACATTGCTCTGGGGGTTGCACAGATATGCCAAGCAGGGTTTGCTCATTAGAAGGCAGATCTACATTTGAGCTTGTTAAGAATGCAAGATGAGGCTTTGCATCCCATTTAGAAAGTCTTCAAATCATTTGACCACATTTCTTTCCTGTAGATTCCCTCCTAATCATTCCACTGAGGACACAGCAGATAACCTTACATTTAATTTATACAGCTTTGTTGTTAAAAAGAGTTAATGTGAAATGATTCATCCTTAAGGAATAATTTAACCATTCTTCCCCCTCCCTTAATGAAAGAACAGAAAAGAAAGGTGGGTCTGGTTAAACGGGCAAGTAAGCACAGACAAACCTCCTTACAGATCTGCATCTTAAATATATGGGCAGAGTGTAATCTCTCATTGTGTATGCAAATGTGAATTACACATACACACGCTTCTCCACAGTGAGCTTTTGGTCTAAGTACTTGGTTACATGCGTACATTAGAAAATCTGAGCTTCATTGCTTTAAAATATTCAAGCCCAGGAGTAGGATTTTACAGCTGTCATCTGGATAATTAAACTCTTCATTAACAGTTGTTCTCAAACCAGTAGGTGACCTTTAATTATGGATGAAAGTACTCAGGGATGGATTTCAAGCATTAAGAAACTGCAGAGGACCCTTTGCCCCTCAACCCCCCACCCCTAAGTCCATTGAATACTGTTTGTAAAGCACTGGTTTTCCAAGAGAAATTACACTGCATGAAATAAGAATGCTGCCAGGTACATGGAAGCATTCCAGGTGAGTGGTTCACTTACCCTTGCTGTAATTAAAATGCTGCCTTTTCTTTCTTCTCTCTCGTGGCACATTTGCCATATGTTACCTGGATCTGCTTTACACCAACCTGGACACGGGCACAAACTTGTATCCACACTAAAACAGAACAGGAACAATAGCAAGATCACAATGACAGCAGTGCACAGATGGGAGCATGCTATATTTATGAGTCGGTGGAAGACAGCAGGGCAGGACTGAGCAGTATGTGCTTTTTTGTTGAGTCATCCGAATATCCAGTGCTGAAATGCCACATTATATATTATCTATTCTGGCTGAAAGTGTTCAAGGGCAGGGGCTTGGAGCACCCTCTTTCTAGTGGAAGGTGTCCCTGTCCATGGCAGGGGGTTGGAACTGGATGAGAGTTAAGGTCTCTTATGCTAAACATTCTAGGATTCTATAGTTCCCAGGTAACAAGCAGTAGGAATTCAAATGGGAAAATCCTACAAAGAAATAAAAGGAAGTTGAAATCATGGGGTTTTATTTCATTGTTACAGAACTGTGTTAAAGAAAAAAAGCAAAAGACTGACACAAATAGCATGTATATGCTGTCTCCAGAGATGGGGCCATCCAGGAGCCATACTGCACCATCACCAGTCACCTCTGCATTGCAATTCTGTGTATTGCTTGTGAGCTACAGATGCTAAATTAGCTTTAAATGCTCCAGTTTCTTCTTCTTTTCCTGCTGATGTTATCAGGACGTCTGTACACTTACCTCCTCATTGCCCCAGCTTTACAAGTTTGGTCCTTTCCGTGACAATGGTTCATGTTGCCGATGCTTACAAGTGCTCTGCTTTTACTCGCAGCCAGGTATGAAGAGAATTCATACCCCTTAGAAATACTCCTTCAGAAATTCAGAATCTGCTCATTGCTCTCTGTGTATTGGGGTGCACATGTCTCCTGACACTGCCTTCCAGTTTGTGTCCCATCTTTGCTGGCTGAGCAGCTACTGTGAGGATAACTGACCCTTTTCCAAGTTTAAAACATTCCACTTTGTAATAGTGACTCTTAGAGCAGGCTGATTTCAATAAATCAGGGTGAAGCAAACAGACCCCTCACCTCATTCTGCCCCTGCACATTCCCTGGACTTTGCTGAGGGAAAGCTATCTTATATTTATATCGGTGATTCTGAGTTTTCTTTTCTTACATTGCCAGATGCATCTTTGCCTTGTCCCACAGATGTCATAAAGCATTCCTCAGTGCTCTGGGGGAGGGAGGAAACACAACCTGGATAAAGTGGGGCCAAAAAAAGTTAGAAAAGCAAAGCAAAATTACGGCAGCCTTTAAATGATCACCACAAGCTCCTGGACCCATATCAAGGATTCTATGATTCACTCCACCGTGGGGTCTCTGCTTATGTCCGCATGACATGAGGCAGTGCCAAGATACCGAGTTAGCAAGAACACCAGGAACAAGTGTATTTTCCCATTGCACTACCTGGGCTACTGTGTTACTGTGCTACAAAACCACTTTCTTAGGAGAGCTAACTTGTCTGGACTAGACAAAAAATGGGTCAAACTACGCTTTAGTATAGAGGTGGCCTATCCATGGCAGTGCTTTTTCTGCCACAACAAATTAACCAAGGTTTGGCTTGTTTTCCCAGCAACTTCCACTTCTCCTGCTACCCAACATTACCTTTCTCCTCGACTACTTGTTCTCTCTTCCTTCACTGACCACTGCTGCCCAGACCACCATCAACATCAGTTTTCTCCCTCCCGTGGACGGTGGCACCTTTTTGCATGACTCCACTGGAGGCACACTGACTCATTAGTCACTGAAAAAGCTTTCAAGGTGTCTGCATTCTATCTTTTAACAAAAAGGTGTTGTTTACCTCATGGCAACGCTCTGCCTACAGAATATTTTCTCAGCATTTAACACCATTGTATTTAGTGCTCACCTTCAGTGCCTGTCCTACACCATACTGCTAATCAAGGCACCAGCTCATTAGTGCCTTTGGTCCTGATTTTGCTGTCCCTCATGCTAACCAAGATAAGCTTCTATCATTCTCAGATCCTCAAAAGAGAGTTCATATTTTGACTGCCCTACTGAAGGTGTCAGTCCTGTTTGGATGTTCATCAGTGTCAGCAGAAGAGATCTGCTTCTGTTTATGAGGAGGATGATCTGCGGAAATCATACAAAATTAGAGAGGAAACAGGCAACCTGCACTCAAAACAGCCTCCTCAACTGTTCAAAGACCTCAAAGGGCACTTGAATGGCAGCCAAATCACAACATACATAATCACAATTTGGCCTCTCTCCTTGTTACCATAGGTAAACCTCCACATATCACATAGCATCACGGGGCAGCATCACCTTCATTGCTAATCTTCTTAGCAATCATCTCTTCATTGCCAAGAACCCAAGGTGCTGGAGCTGCAGTCTGTAAAGCATTTGTCACCACAAGCTAAAAAAGGTCACTAATAGTTAATGAGTTAGGTAATCAGACAATTAATTAAGCAGCTAATTAGATCTGACCTAATCCCTGGAAAACAGCCTTATAGGAATCCTTTACTTTGATTTCTCTTTAGGAGTAATTCATTATCAAATGCATCCCTTTCATTTAAGTGAAGGTCCCATGTGAGTCACAGCCCAAGGGGCTCCTGGTTACTTCTCTCATAATTAAAGATCCTTTGTTGCTTTTTCAAAAGGTGAGAGCCACCACCAGTGCTCTGTCTGGCTTCCTCTTACCTGGCAGACACAGATGCTGATGCCTGAGGCTGTGAGAGAGCTGTGGCTCTTTCACTTCCTTTGCTCATGGTGTTACTGCAATCTTCACGTTTCCCTCACTCCTGCAAAGCTCCATTAAACAGCTGCATGTAGACAGTAGTGAAGAACATGGGCAGAGTTCTTTAGAGAAACCTAATGATTTAGGTAGCCAGGATTCATGGACATGCATGGGGAGACCTTCTTTGAAGGCTTGAGGTTTTAGCATCCCTTTAAGACTCAGAAAACTGTTTGGGGGAAGGAGTTATGGGCTTGTGTGAGACGATATCATCACATGCCCTATTTTAATCAATACTTGGCAAAGGTCAGTTCCCAGCAATGCCCCCTTGCCCCTTTCAACAGACTCTAAGAATAAAGAGCTTTTGAGGGGTAAGCCTGAAGAAGTACTCGCTGCTTGAGGAGAATCACAAATCAGAGGGAGGGAGCAGGGATAGTGTTCAGGAAAACAAGATGCACTTACCAGGAGCTTTTGCCATATGAAATATATAGAATGATTTTCTCAAGGCCGCATCCAGAAACCAGATGGTACTGGGGCAAAACCTTCCGTGTCCTGAGTTCTTCAGTCAGCCAAGAGAAGGTATCATCTATCCGAGGAGAGAATCCTAGTGGGACTTCAAAAGGATTTATCCCTTTCTTAGTGTTGGCAAACTGCAGAAACAGTGTTAAGGAAGGTGAGAAGGGGAAGAGAGGGAGAATGAAATTTCTCTTATGTAGAATAAAACTATACAAATAATTCTTACAAGGGGAGTGACAAGATTTGCTCTGAGGAGGCCCATGAAGAAACTCAGTGTTTAATTTTTCTAAGCTGGGCCTCCTGCAAGCAATGCTCGGCATAAAGTCTAGTATTCATCCCTGCGCAGAGAACCATCACAAGGACTATTTCCACAACAAATGACCTTTAAAGTGGGGCTGACATGATGTGTATGTTTTGCGTTGGCCCTCTGCACTGCATTGGGCCAAAACTGCGGATTGCATGTTGAGCAAGGAATGTTTGTCTTTCCTCTGTAAAAATTACCCAAGCCTGCCCCATCATCCCCAGCCACTCCTAACACACATTTGTTTATGTGCCCTTTTGGCTCTGATGCTCTGCATCACAAAATAGCACCACAGCAGCATGCTGCTTTAAAGAATAAATGCTGGTAAAGCTCTTCCCTGAAAGACAGGTGGCCTCTGCCTATTACCTGGGATTGGGACAGGCTATTTTGAGTTGAAAGTCCCAAAATGGAGGCAAGAAGGCTACAGGAGCAGCTGAGCTCCTGTCTGCTCTAGCAGAAAGCCTGGGCAAAGGGAAGGGTTGGGGTGGGTGTCTCAGCCTACCTCCATAGCAGAGGTACTCCAGCCCTCAGAGCATCTCTGTGGCCTCCTCTGGACTCGCTCCAGCAGCTCCACATCCTTCTTGTGTTGTTGGCACAGGACTGCAAGGGGGGCGGTTGTGCCTCACCAGGGCACAGCAGAGGAAGAGAATGCCCTCCCTCGAGCTGCTGGGCACACTCAGCCCAGCACCTCCTGGGTTTATCTCTGTATTTTCTTCCAGTTTTCATGAAACCAATCCCTTTCTAACCAAGTCCTTCCCGCCACCAGAAAGCCTGTCTGTACTGAATACCCCATTTGTCACTCTCTCACAGTCTTCCCCTGCCTGCCGGGGGGGTCTCCACCAGCAGCAGGGTAAACACTCTTTGCAGCTTGTGTCTGCACAGCAACAGGCATGCCAGGGCCCCATCCTGCTCCCTGGAAATGTGAAAATCAACAATCCAGGCAGTGTTTGTGGACCAACTCGAGCCTCTTCCTCACCCTGCGGCTGCCATCAGAGCTGCACAGCCTGACTGAACCACACATGTGCACGCAAGGCATGCTTTTACCCAGCAGCACGCTGGGCACTGCAAAATGAAAGCAAGTCACGCACCACATCAGAGTGAGCTCCCAGAGAAAAGCACATGAAATAATTAAGCATATACTGTCCCAGGTACAGTGAGGGCATTAAAGATGAGCAGACAGTGGTGGCTGCATGGAGGACAGCAAACAGTGGGCTGGGGAGTCACAGGGTCATGGAATCATTAGGGTTGGAAGGGACCTCTGGAGATCACCTATCCCAACCACTCTGGCCAAGGCAAAGCCACCTAGAGCATGTTACACAGGGACGCACTGAGGCAGGTTTTGAATGCCTCTAAAGAAAATCCATGATCCCCCCTGGGCAGCCCATTCCAGTGCTCTGCCACCCTCAACGTAAAGAAGTTCTTCCTTATGTTGAGGTGAAACTTACTGTGGTTTAGCTTATGGCCTGTCACTGGGCACCACCGAAAAGGGGCTGACACCATCTGCCTTTGAGATACTGAGTCCCTGCCCTCCCCTTGCTTTCACGTAAGTCCTTTGTTCTAGTGCAGAAGCTTTTTATGCAAGTATGTATGATGAGCAAGGGAGCAAGAATGGAGCTGGGGAAATAAAGGTGCTGTGCTTTGCTACTACATTGTTCTGGATAGTTGTTAAGAGCCAGGACACAAAACCAAGATGATGCTAGGACACCATTAACTACACAACAGCACGATCTGCAGGATCCATGGGAGCAAGCTGAGCCTGACAGTTATGCAAGGGCTGGCCCTAGCTTTCTGGGGGTCAAAGAGCTACAGCCTCTGCTTCCCCCCTAAGCCTACATAGTCTGTATGTTTACCATTTTACAAACTAAAGTATCCACTTGTTGAGAGCAGGAGAAAGCACCCAGTCCAGCCAGTTATGAGGATCAGGCATTTGCAGTGCCCATGGCGCTGCCATGGTTACAGCTCCTTCTTGTCATGCCTCCTTCCTTATTCCCCAAGCTGCACCATGTTTCTCTTCCATAATCCACTTCCATGTGTTCCTCCACCACCTCCTAGGGCAGGCTCTTTTTGATAAAGTGCTTTTCTGTGTCTGCCCTTTCCCCCCCTGTTGTGTTTCTTTGGCCCAGCCGAGGTGCTTCACTTCTCATGTGAATACCCTGCGTTCCTCAAGCAGGGGAGATCTGAGGGGCTCAAGGCAGGAAGCCTGAGCTTGGTCAGGAGGCTGATGGCTAGGAAATATTTCCTTGAGAGATTCAGAACAGAAGGAGAAGCCTTGGTCATGCCCAAAGGACCCCTGAGAGTGAACCTGGAGTGGACCTTTGCAACCAAAACCTAAGCCAGGCTTAGATAGAGATGGAAAGGTAGAGATGTTAGCAATGATGAGAACTGACTGTTACCTTATTTACAGGACATTGGCTGGCATTTAACAAGAGCAGTGCAGAGTAAAGAAAGCTGCTGTGCTTTAAAAGCCCTGCCAGAGAACAAAACCACCGCTAAACAGCCTCTGGCCACAGTCAGGCTCATGGATGCGTGTGCCCCGCGCTCTGTAGACAGCAGAGCCAAATGGAGCAGCCATTCCAGGGGGCAGAAATATCAATTGCTGGCAATTGCCATGGACATGCATTTTCCCCTCTCCACATTCCCTAGCTCTTTGCAGGTTTTTTCTCCACCCAGTTAGCCCCTCAGGTGGAGAGCAAGAGCCAAGCATCTGCACCAGGGGGTCTGTTGGTGGGCTGCCCCTGCTGCTTGCTGGCTCTTGCCAGTGGGGTTTGGTGCAGCTAGAGGACAGGGCAAGCTTGCCCATAGGCATGCTGTTTCCAGCACATGTCTTTTGCTCCTCAGGCTTGCACAGAGGCGGACACAGGGAGCTGTGATGCACCTCCTTCATCCCCGGGAATCGTCCGAAATACGCCACAGAGGGACAGCAGCTCCGGGCTCAGGAGCCAAAGGCAAGAGGAATGAGCCATATGAGATAAGGCATAGCAGGCAGGCAGCCAGGGCCATGACACTCAGCTCTGTCTCAGCTCATAGCACTATTTGGGGAGAGGTTTTGCCTGGATCAACTATCGCTCCCAGATGGCGAAGAGCAGGCAAAGCAGCCTCCAGCAGGGCACTGTATCTTGGCTGCTTCCCCCATCCAAGGCCAGCCCAGCGCCAGGGAGTTTCCTCCTCAGCGCTGCTGTGCCTGGAAAATGAGTTACCCCAGGACTGACATTGCAGTGTGCTCCCACACGCAGCTGCAGAGTGAGTTATCTAACTGCACAGATATTACTGAGCTACAGACTGCAATGCCCATTTCCTTCCCGAACTGAAAAAAGGAACATTACATCACGCCTATATCAGGAAACATCCCTTCCCTAAGGACAACAGCAAAAAGTTTATCTCAAAAAGTATGGTTAAAATGCAACAGTGCTGGCAGGTAATGGCCAGCTCTTTTCACCCCAGCACCTGTGACCTTGCCAGTGTTGTTTCTCTGCTACCCACCCATGGGACATATCTCATTAGGGAGGATGGGGAGTGCAAGGGAAGTTTCATGGTCCCACCTGCATAACAGCACTAAGATGCTCAGCATCTCCTGGGGGTCTGAGCAGGAGGACTATGACAAAGGACTATGAGGCTCCCATTCAAGTCTGACATGGAAGGGTGAAAAGGGAACTCAGGAGATGCTCACATGGCCCCAACCAACAGCCAGCCCTACTAACCCATGGGAGGGACCTCAGCACAGACAGGTGATACTGAATTTATCCCATCTGCAAGTGCTCAGCATCTGCTGCCACCTGCATGTCAACAGCAT
This sequence comes from Psilopsiagon aurifrons, assembly GCA_025447955.1. Classification (NCBI taxonomy): domain Eukaryota; kingdom Metazoa; phylum Chordata; class Aves; order Psittaciformes; family Psittacidae; genus Psilopsiagon; species Psilopsiagon aurifrons. Next base: position 21,525 of record JAOEHY010036328.1, read on the forward strand.
CTGAAACGTGCACGGGAAAGAAAACAGTTGTAACCAGGCTGAGTCAGATCACTGACCATGACTCAGGTTGCAGCTGCTCTTGTGCTATGTAAAGGATCCCCAGATTTCATTTCTACTGCCCATACTGTTGAAGCTGACAGAATTAGGATGCATTTAATACCAGGTGAGAAGTTGGAGACAGTGCTGCACACATGAGCGAACCTTTACAGGAATCTGACAGAAGAGATTTGCTCACCACAAAAAGGCAGGCATTCATCTTAATATATCTTCTGTCACATACTGCTGCAAATATGTCATTGCGTTGCTCTTCCTCCTCCCTCTCAAAGCAGCATTTCACCTAGAGGAAAATGCAGAAAAATAGATGAGTTTATTTCCAGCCCTGTAATAGATGCACATTCACTTTGGGATTTCTGTGTGCACTGGTAAAGATTGACGCTACGCTTTCAAGGGTTTTTGAAATGCATTTCCAGGTTTTGCTATTTATAGGACAAAAGACTAATTATATCAATAAAAAGAAAATGTGCTCTGGGAGTCAAGCCTGCTAAAGTGAGTTTCCAACTCCTGTATAGGGGCCCCATGCTCAGGAGGAAGATGCTCAGAGTTGCCTTGGGAAGACCAAGGAAATGAGCATTTTCCATGTCCTTGGACAAAAGCTGATGCCCAGGTTCCATGTTTTTAATAGAGGCAGTTTGAAAAGGGCTGCAATGAGATGGTAGTCACTGTGGATTTACCCTTCATGGCTTTAGTGATATCAGATACTGGTGATTACACTGAGAAACCGGTATTAAATCCTCTCTAATAAGAAAACCTCTATTGAAGTCTTCTGAACTGCCAGCTGCAGCACTAGTAAAATACCAGGAATTTAAGTGTCATGTATTAACCTAACACATTCACTCTTTACTCATGGGTGGTAAACAATACAAGAGATGCTTTCTTTTAAAAATTTGAGAAAAGTCTACAAATTAAAACAGCAGCAGCAAAACCCCCACAAAATGAGACTTTAAACCACCACCATCTTCCCAGAGCTATTCTTGGAAAGGCTGTCATATTAGTGTGAAATCTCAGGGAGGGAATGTATGCAAGCATTCTGCTCAGCACGATCCCCGAACACCCACCACGCTGCTAGATTAAATGTAATAATATGTTCCCAAAGGGAGATACACTGCGAAGCAAATTACACAGCCCTTCAGTGTGTTTTGACACCCAGAACAGAAAGGTGCCAGGGGAAGGGTTGGGGTTTCTTTTCCACAGACACACCAGAGCCACAATAATGAACCATGAGGTCCAAGAAAACCATGCAGCCAGACTGCTACAGCAGCAAAATATGACCACAGGAGGGAGAAACCAGCCTCTGAGGAAGAAAGGGCTCTCTACAGATTGGTTGGTCCCACCAAAGCCACTGGTATCATCTCCAGGACGATAAAGGTACAGCCTTTGCCCTGGGAAATACTTATTTGTTCTTAGAAGCAGTGTTATTGAGTATACACATTTGCTGAGGAATTAACATGTGTTTTTGTTTTATAGGAAAACCTGCATGCAAAATGGAACTACTGCAGTTTCCCGCTCCTTTCCCATAAAGGACCAGAAAATAATTCCAATGGGATTGCCTGAATTTCATTAAATAATGAGCAAAGGAATATCTGCAACTGAAAGTGTGCTTTGTTCGTGTGCTCTTAGCATATGCGGATTTATTCCTTACTATTTCCTTCCTGTCACTGAACTTGTAAATTAATGAAGTCTTGAAAATAGAGGCCATCCTACCTCACATCCTCCGTAACTAGAGCTTTCACAGGGACACCGGCAAAAATCAGCCTTCTCTTTTCAATGTTGCTGCACATTACATTATTGCTTTCCTTCTGGAATCCAAAGTGCCTGACCTGTGACTGACCTGTCTCTATTGGAACAGACACTCTATGGAACCAAACCTCGCGTTAACTAATTATCTCCCTCCAATTAATCAGTGTGCCCATTCCTGTAGGCAGGTTGGGGAACTGTGGGTTTCCAGAACTAGGCAGCTTTCTACATTCAGCTTACAGGGGGTCTAATAATCACAAGGAAATAAAGAATTTGGTGCATACCAAATATCTAACAGGGACTGGCAGCAAGACTATTTCTATCAGCTCTCACATGCAAGCTCATACAAACGAAGGCCCAGAATCCTTGCTATGTGGCTTTCATAAACGATCTTAAAACAAACCAATATGATTCTGACACCAGGGATTTCTGTTGCTCTGGAGGCAGTTAAATTCTTGCACTTGCAATTTCTGCTGAAGATCTGTGGTCTCTGATATATCTCAAAGAGAATCCCTGCTGGAGCTAGTCAGGAACCAGAAACCAGTTGAGTATCACACGGCTTTTGACTATGATGGAAAATCACCGCTGGGTAGAAGGGAGTTCTACATTTAATCATTTCAAGCTGCAATCGTAAGAAGGAAAAGTTTCAGTAATGTTTGTCTTTGCTTCACAACAGAGAAAGAAATAATTAAAAGACAGCTTAATTTGGGACTATTTTCAAACTGTTCCAAAACGTTTCATTAACGTTGTTAACTGTGCCCAAGTCAGTGTAAAGAGGGATGCTTTAAGTGCACAAACGTATTCCACACATCTGCATATGAGACCTGGTTGTTTACGGTGACTGCTCCCTAAGGACAAGCACTTGCCTGAGCCAGGGCTTCATTAAGCTGCAAACCCTCCTCCCAGAGGGTGCATATCTCATGGTCTCAAGCAGAGATGCTCTGCAGAGCAGCTCTGCCAGCTCAGAGGCAAAGCCAGACACATTAATGATGTATTAGTGTGCCAAAGACCACTGTTCTAGGATACAAAGCTGCGCTCCAGTGATGTAGTGCAAGCACAGGAACCTTGTGCTGAATATTGAGGCTACATGAGGATTTGTGTTTAAGAAGCAATCTCACTCTCAGGTTGTTTTGCCTGTTTTCAGTGTTTTGTTGGATAGCTTGGGAAATAACAGATTCCACCCTCTCCCC
>JAOEHY010036329.1:0-10219 GCA_025447955.1 Psilopsiagon aurifrons
GGGGTGTGTGTGGAAGAGAGCTCCTGTCCCTAAGTATCAGCCATTCGTCTGAGATGCCTTTGCTTTGTTTCACCTTAAGTACAGCAATCTGAAGCCATCCCTTCAGGCATCACAACTCCTGATTTCCCCACTGATGGTCCCCCTGGGCCCTTTGGAGACATAAACTGTGCTCAGGCTGACTATGCCACCCCCAACCTCCTAGAGCAGAGCACGGTGCATCTCTGGGGGTCACTCCTCCATTCCTGGAGTTAACCAGGGAAAAGCAAAATGGTTCTTGTTGGATTCCAGCTGGTGCTAACAGAGGAGCCGTCGGGCTGCCCACAGCCCCAGTCCCAGCGAGCACAGAGAGATGCTTCAGAAAGTCACCCAAGACCCAGCTGGCTGCAAGAAGGCACAGCCTGCCCTGCCAGATCCAACAGCTGGACCCTGAGGAGTCATGGCAAAATCTTCTCTCTGTTCGGGAAGGAAAATGAGCTCATATACAACACGATGTAACTGAGACCAGGATTATCCGTAGAGCCTTGCTAGCTCTTAAAGGATAACGCACTGACCTATACAAAGTCAGGGAGCTGATGTCCATGCCCCAGTAAACCAGTTCATAATCTGTTCCCTGAGCAAAACAGCACTTTGTACTTCACAGCTGTACAGAAACAGCTTCAGCATCTGCTCCAAGAGGGCAACAGCAAGGCAACCTCAAAAATACGAGGTTATTGTTGTGATGCTGAGGAACATACTCTAAAAACTCCCTCATGAATGGGGAATCAGCCCTGCAACAGGCTGTCTGCAAAAGAGGACTCCAGCATCACTCACAGAGAGCACTGCCCAAGAGCACAGAACCAGAGAAACCACCCTACTCCCAGGCAGAACACGAAAAACAATCCAACAGGAAAAAGGTAGAAACCAATCCAGCGCTACGAACCCCCAGCACTTTCACTGCACAGCAGCAGAGCTGCAACACTGCAACAAGTTTTTACTGCAGGTAAGGGATATACATCTGCTCTGACTCCGAATTCCTTCCCAAGTGCTAGTGTGTTAAGTATGTAAGTACACTGTACATTGCAGATAGAATCAGTATTTTTCCCCTGTGCACCAGTTTGTGTCTACTGAAACACTGTCATTTCATCACCTGGGCACCAAGGTCCATCCCATCCAGCTACACCATCTCACAACTGGCTCTGTTCTGCTGCCATGGCTATTCCTGGTTCCCTGCCTGGAAGCCTTGCACCCGCCCAAGCACTGAGCCATGCACAGGGACATGGGCACCCACCAGTGTGCCACCCAAGCTCGCTCCAGCTGGGGATGTCAGCCAGAGACCCCTCCATGGGGAGCACAGAGCACTGCTTGGGGAGTGAACAGCCATGATTCCCCTGCTGTGGAAGGGTCCCGGTGCACACAGACACCGACTGTGGCCACTCCTGGCTCCTCCAGATCCCCTCGCTGAGCTCTTGGCTGCACCCTTCGCTTTTCACAGGCATCATCCTGACCCCAGCTGCCCCTTGCCTGGTCCTGGCCAGGTCAGCCCCTGGTGCCACCAGAAGGAGAAGCAGGGCTATTCCCATCCCCTCCCCTCTTGCCCAGCGCAAGTTTTCTGCTGTTTTTGTTGGACAAAAGGGGGGTTTCGCCTCCCTCTGCAGGGCTGAGCATGGCCCCTGGCCAGGGCCTGGACCAGCGGTGTCCCGCTGCTCCCGCAGGACCAGGGCTCCAGCTGTGCCTGTGATGTCTCCACCTTCCTTCCCCGTGGCAGTTTTGTTTTCTAGTTTTCAGTGATTTGCAGTGGAGATCACCTCAGGCAATGTCCTACAGCTCCATATTCAAAAGGAGCTGCTGGTTTATAACTGCCCCTGCATACGATACAATTATCTCTTTACTGTACCTTAGTTCTGTTGCCTGCAAATATGCCAGCTTCTGCTCCAGAACTTTGACCTTCAGAAGCATTATCAGTTACTGTGGATAATTTCTGCATTCACAATGATGTTACCACCATTTGCAGAACTCAGCCCTTTCCTCTGAGGACATCCTTCATGGATGTCTCTGAAGAGTCCATATCACAATACGAGTCATTTCTTTTCTGCTCAGTGTAAGGACACCTAAAATGGGTCTCACCAACACCCTTGTGCTCTGCACACATGAATCTCACCAGCTGCCACAGTCTACCCAGGTCTGAGAGAAGGCCCTGGAGCCAGGAGAAGGAAGTCAATGCAGGTATCTGTACTCAGGGATAGCATTCCAATGGACACCTGGGGTTTTAGGAAGGCCTCTGAATAATGTCTTTTTCTATCACAAATGTCTTTTTCTATCACACTTGCTGCTCAGGTGAGAGATTCTCTCCAGTTGTCACACATGGCTTGTTTTCCACCTGAACTCTTTATTCCGGACAGAGTTGATCTTCAAAGACAAGAAAGCAAAACTATCCAGGCTGTACGGACTTGGAGCAACCTGCTCTAGTGGAAGGTGTCCCTGGCCATGGCAGGGCATTGGAACTGGATAAGCCTTAAGGTCCCTTCCTGCACAAACCAGGCTGGGATTCTGTGATTCGATCCTATCTACAAGCCTGGACACAGGACACACACGGCCCCGTGCCCCTGGGTTCCTCCCCTACCAGCACGCAATGCCATGAACGCCAGAGGACACAAGGTCTGTACCTCCTGGAAAACCTGCTTGTGTGCAAACAAAGAGCTTGCCTGCTCTGCAGAGTGAGGACTGTGCCTTTTCCAGCCAGTGACACCCAGCTCTGCAGGCTGCACCCCCAAAGCAGGAGCACAGAAGGAGCGGACAGCTGGGGGCTCCGAGCATCTGATGGTACTTTCTGTACTTGCGGGGCAGAGCTGCCTCTGGCCCTGGTCCCCGCTGTGTCAAATAACTACCCCTGATCCCAGACCGTCCCCTCTACCACAGCGCTGCCTCCCCACCACTTCTCATACGTGCAAATATTGTCTTAAACACGAGGCTCTGCAGGGATCAGCCCCAGCGCCCGCCTGCCTCAGACACACCCTGCGCACAGCAAGCAGAGCCCAGCACACAGCTCAGCCCCTCCGGCAAGCAGCCCAGGCGCTGCGCCTCAGGGACAGGACACCACTGCTGCCCATCAGGTCCTGAGCCTCACAAACCTGGGGCCCCCATTTCCCACCCAGCTCCTCACCCCATGAGGTGGCACTGTGCAATAGACCCCATCTCCCAGCCCCACCATCACCCTGTGTGGCTCCATCCCAGCCAGGTTTGGGCCCACCCTGATCCACCACACACCAGGCTCACACTCCTGGTGCACTCCTAAGACAAGGGCTGACATTTCTCTTCCTGCTCTGGGGATTTGCTCTAGTTGGACTCGCACTGTGACTGTCTGAGATCTGTGGTGGAAAACCACCACCCTCCCAGACCCCCATTGCCCCAACCCCTGACAAGTACACCCAGACCATCCTCCTCCGTCACCTCCACAAGGTCCGCTCCTGTTTCACCTCTGGTCCCCTGTGCACAGCTTCATGTCCCACTTTTCCTCCATCTCTGCTCAGTGGGGCACCTCCAGCCATCAGTGGTGCTTCTTACTTCCACCTCCTCAGCAATTCTCAGCAGTTTCTGCTGCTCTGGGGGCAGAGGACACTAATAAAAGTACCGAAGTTTCCCAAGAGTGCAGCCCCACGGGCAAGCATGCCTACCTGTGGGCACACTGAATGGCTGCTCCACAGCTCTCGGTGCTGCCCCTACAGTCCTGCACAGAGCAATTCCACTGACAACCACAGTCCCTGCGGGCACAAACTCCAGCTGAACCCCCGAGCTCCTCACAGCCTCCCTCTGCCCATGCAGGGGTCCCCCTCGAGCTCTGACACCAAGGGCATGGCCAAGCTGCCACAGCCCACAGCCACGAAGAGAAACTCCCCAGTTCAGCATCAGGAGCAAGGACCGGCTCAGCAGTCAAACCGCCGCATCCCCGAGGCAGGCTGGGCTCTGGCGCCAAGGAAAGCAGAGCTCTCTGGGTGTGGGACTCAGCCCAAGCCAGGCACGGCCGGAGGAGAGCGCCCCGCGGAGCACGCTGCGCGCTCTGTGGCATCCAAGCGGTGCGCCGCAGCCCTGCTCTGACCCCGGGGAGCTGCACAGGCTTTGCCAGCAGCAAGAAAAGCTGGAAAAAGCCGGTGGGAAGACAATCAAGTCACACAAGAGCGTGATGGGGGACGATGGGTTCAGAGCAGGGAGAATTTTTATTCACCCCCAAAATCATTTGGGGGTGAAAACAGACCGTCTCCATCCTGAAACTGCCAATTCTTTTCAGGAATTGCGCTACAAAGGATGAACACAAGACTCCCGCAACACCCCAGCCCGGCACCTGCACAGACGTGGGGAAACACCCTCATTAGCGTGACTGCCTCTGTCCCTCCACCTCGAGGATTTTGCACCCAGGACACGGTCACACTGCTCGCAGGGACATGCTGTGCACTGCTGTCCGTATCCTGCCTGTGCAGCACATGAGCCAAAATCAAGGGGGTTGGCACCCTGGAATGCCCTTCTCTCCTCCCCCTGGCACCCCAACCTCCCCTTGACCTCTGCAGCTCTACATCCCCTTTCTTTCCCTTGCACAGGTCTCCAAACAGTTTCCCCTTCTCTCTGCCCAACTCTCCTGCTCCCAGTCTGATGCCATTTCCATATCGGTCCTGACTCTGCTTCAGGGGTCCCTCAGTTGCTGACCGCCAGCAACAGCAGAGCCCCACCGGTCTCCTCTTTCGCCTCATGCTCCTCCACCACCGTACCACCCCAGGACCCCCAGCCCCTGCCGCCGCCTCCTCAGCACAGCCCTTCCCACTGCACCTTCACCTCTCCAGCTGCATCCTGATGGGGACCGAGAGCTGCTTTGCACCGCTCTGGAGCAAAGATGGGTTTGGCTTTCCCAGGTGATTTGCTTTGCGATGGCCTCAAGAAACAGAAGCAAAACTCATGCTGCAAAATGCCGGGACTGCCGCACAGCCCCACGGATGCCCACGTCCTGGCACACTTCACCTTGTCTCCTTGTCATCTGGAGTTTGTGCCAGCAGCAGCACAGGGAGTTCTGAAGCTGCCGTTTACCGTGCCCTGCCAGCTCCCAGAGCAGTGCGGCGGGAGCACTGTGACAGACTACAATTAACCACAATTGTTTTACTGGCGGCTGCTGCTTCAGCAGTTTATAGACTCCAGGTTAAAGGCTCATTCAGCAGCGCTGTCATTGCTACCCCTCCAAACACGTCCTCTGCAAGCTGGATTGTTAGTAATTAAACATGGGATTTTGTTCAGATCTCAAAGGGATGCCAACAGAAAGCGCAAAGGCCGAACGTGCTCCCCAGGTGTAGACTGCCTAAAGAACGAATCAAAACATTTCACAACACAAAGGAGTTTCAATTCTCCATCTGCTCCAGGGAGCCAAGTTCTCTCTGTGCTATCGCTGCCCGTTCAGGATTGCACAAGAAAAACCCGTGCTCCTACAGAAACTGCGAGCAGAGCAAGAGGACTTTACCGCGGCAGTGTTTTCCAAGACTAACAGCTAAAGCATACCACCAAATTCCAGCTTCCATCCACTGGGAACTGAATGTTCCCTTCTCGAAGGAGAAAGTGCCATCACCCACACTTCTGCTAATGCCGTTTCCCCACTACTCAAGCAAGGCACCTGCAAGTAGCATCCTGCCAGTACCCCAGCGCTGCTGTGACACCCAGGCTCTTTCTGCTCAAACGGAATCACAGCCCCCCAAATCAGCTATAAGCAAGCTTGGAGAACGCGCTGGGAAGGGAGGAAGACCCCAAATCCGGGGCTCGGGTGATCCGCGGCTTTTCCCCGACACCCACTGCTGACCGCTCTTTTCTGCATTCATTTCTTAAGCCGTTGCTGCATCTCCAGAGAAATGAGAATATCACCGGCGCGCCCGCACAGCTGCGACGCCGCCGGCAGCCCCAGCCCCTGCCCCGGCCCTGCAGAGGAGCCTCCGGGTCCGGTGCAGTTCCCGCCACCCCACGGTATCCCCGCTCCCACCGCCAGCTGCCCTCACCCAGGACCGAAGGTGCGGATGCGGCAGCGGCCCCGCGCCAGGATTTTTCCCATCACGGACTCCACCACCGCCCCCGGCTCTTACCCGGGCAGTCGCGGCGAGGCCGGGGCAGGTGCGGCGGACGGGAGGGCGGCCGCCCCCGGGGCGTGGCGGGGAGGGGCGTCTGCCCTGGGCACGGCACCGGCACCGGCACCAGCTCCGGTCCCGGGGCTCGGGGCTCCCGCTGGCCCGGCTCTCAGCGCAAGCGATGCTTCCACCGAGCAACGCGGGCGGGACTCCGCAGCCGGGGCCCCCTCGGGGGTATCCCGCCCCATCCCGTCCCGTCCCGCGCCGCGTGTTCCGCGCTTTCTTCCTGAATTCCCGTTTCTCTGGTCTCCCTAGGACACAGCGATCTCCTCCCGCTCCTGACGGACTGGCACGTCACTGTTCTCCCAGGTCGACTACTTTATTTCGCTGTCATACCCTGTCTGGACGAGTGTCAGCATTCCAGATCTTATAACTTGAAAGTGTTCAAGGCCAGGCTGGAAGGGGCTTGGGGCAACCTGCTCTAGTGGAAGGTGTCCCTGTGTGGCAGGGGTTTGGGACTGGATGAACTTTAAGGTCCCTTCCAACACAAACTATTCCGTGATCCCTGTGTGCCTTTTCTTTTGTCTCCATGACTTTGAGACCACCCTGGATGCAGAAAAAGGTTTTACCTCTCCTGCCTACGGATTGTCTTGTGTCACTGCTGTCTGACACTCTGATGATATGAACTCCTCGAGGTCCTGCAGGTGGGTCACTGCCCTCTGATGCACAGCTTTAGTTACTTGCTCACTGCTCCAAATAAGCCAGAGGCCTGACTGGGCTTCTCGGCTTCGATGTTCACTGAGGGTAAAAAGCACTACCCATGGGTGGAGCCTGTGGATGCAGGCTCCATGTGCCTCCATGGCCTTGCAAGAGGGACTGTGGAGCACTGGGCACGTCCACAAGCAGCAAAGCAAGAGCATCCCTGCACATGGTGGAGCCAGGCTGAGACAGCTGGGCTGGTTCAGCCTGGAGAAGAGAAGGCTCCTTAAGGGAAGACCTTAGAGCAGCTCCAGCACCTAAAGGGGCTACAAGAGCCCTGAAGAAGGGCTTTGGACAAGGGCCTGCAGGGACAGGCCAAGGGGAATGGCTTTAACCTGCCAGAGGGGAGATTGAGATGGGCTCTTAGGCAGAAGCTCTTCCCTGTGAGGGTGCTGAGGCGCTGGCACAGGGTGCCCAGAGAAGCTGTGGCTGCCCCATCCCTGCAGTATTCAAGGCCAGGTTGGACAGGGCTTGGAACAACCTGCCCCAGTGGAAGGTGTCCTTGCCTGTGGCAGGGATTAGAACCGAATGAGCTTTAAAGTCCCTTCAATCCAAACCAGACTGTTTTTCTGTGATAAATACACAGAGCTACTGGGCAGCATATATCCCTATTATCACTCTCTTGTGGTGCAGCCTTAGGCTCTGGGCACTGACTGCGGCATCTGTCACTGAAATGTCCTTGTTCCCCCTTCACCATAGTGGAGGGAGCTCTGGATGTCACTGCCATTTCCAGCCCCTCCTGCCCAGCCCCTGTGCTGTGCAGTGTGCTGCTGACCCCGCCAGGTCCGCAGAGCTGCAGCCCTGCACCATTACCCCCTCACACACACCCCACTGCCTCAGGGACAGGACGGGTACAGACTCCTGCAGCCTGGGGCAGCAGAGCCACATCCTGCCCAGCCTGGGCGCACTCAGGACTGGCAGAAAAAAGGGGGCTGCAATGAAAGGCAGGTGCTGGGGTGACCTGATAACTCAGTGGGGACACTCTGGCATCCCCAGACCAGGCTGGATCAAGGATTCCAGGTTGGATCAAGGCCTCTGCTGCACCATTCCCTTGGGGAAATGCTCTACCCCTGCCTTCCCCATGAAAGGAAAACGCAGAAGAGGAGCTGTTGGGGGAGAAGGGGAAAGGGAAGGTAATAAGGCAGAGGTTATGTGAATGGAGCAGCCCAGGGAGTGAACGCAGTGCAGGCAGAGGCAGCGAGGTGCTGCTGGAGGAGGAGGGCTCAGCTGAGGCATGACGCTGCTTTGGTAGCAGATCAGCCCTGACGTCACCCGGCACTTTCGGTTTCACAGGGAAGCGAGGAAGCCAGGATCTTGCAAGGAACGAGGAGCCTTGGATTTTTGTGATGGCTGAAAGAGACCCCATGGAGGGTGATGGGCCCTTAACCCGCCGTGCTGGTGAGTTCAGTGAGTTTAGTGTCTTCATTAAGATTTCGTGGGGCGAAATGCTTTCAGTGCCAATGTCTCTGGGTGGCTCTGTAGGAGCCTATGGTCAAGATGAACACACAGGACTCCGCCATGTCCCCAGAATGTTAGAAAGTGCTCTATAACTACAGGTGGAGGACAACCTGACACTGTGAAATCAAACCCAACTGCCTCCTGTTCTGTAACCTAAGGTGTAAGCGCAGGGTGGCCTGAGGGATGTAGGTGATCTGTCTGGAGGCAGTGCAGGGGCAAGCAGGTACAGACTGCGGTGTCTCCAGAGGAGGGGCCTCATCAGGACTGTAGGCAGGAAGGAAGGGGCAAAGCACTGTGCATTGTGAGCTGCCATTGCACGGGTGCACCGGGAGGTGGGAGGAAGGCAAAGGCTCAGGAATACCCCTATGGAGGAGGAGGGCAGGAGAGAGGACTATGCTCCTAGAAGCTGAGCAAGAAATATGCTCTCTGTGTGACAATGGGGAGTGATGAGGCTGGGAGCGTGTTCTTGGTCACACAGTGCCTGCCCGTCTTGGAACAGGGCACAAACAGGCAGGAAGAGGTTTCACAGTAAAGGCATGAAGAAGGACGGGCAGAGGATAGGAAAGTCCTCTAGACATGACATTGGTCTTGAGCTCTACTCTGCTTTCTGGTGCAATTGCACTGGGAGGTTATGGGGAAGATTTGGATTCTGAATTTTCAGGTAAGGTCATGCCCAGATCTTCACTGACAGCTTGGTGCAGTGGGGTGGGTGGAGCTGCACAGTGGTGAGCATAACACCTCAACTCACTGCCTTGTGCTGAGCATGTCCCTGCCATGGTTTGTGGAGGAAGATGCAGTAGACGTGGGAGCACGTGGTGGTACACAGGGGGATCAGTGTGGCTCATAGCTTTGGGAAAGCGGGGTGAAGGCTGCTTGGGAATGCCTTCTTCTCCCAAATATGAGGCAAAACTGACAATGCTTCCTGTTCTTTCAGTCCTAAGGACACGTGTGGCACGCCGTTGCAAACCTGTGAGAGCGGAAGCCTTGGGGAGCTCAGAGGTGAGGTCCTGCAAGACACGATGCCCAAGGCTGGGTGAGAAGTGCGCGGGGATGGGGAGGAAGGCACAGGCTCTTGGCCAGCCCTGTGGCTGAGGGCTCCGGGGCTGCCCATCACTACTGCGCTGGGTGTCAGGAGCCCGTGGGTGCTGCCCTCGGGCCCAGGGGATGAAGCTCACAGGCCAGGCAGGCACAGCTTGGGTATCTGCCTGTTTCCTCCCTGCAGGAGGTGGGAGCAGGCCTAGCACTGTCCCGCACTGGGGATGTTGTTCACGCTCTCAGATCTCTCCTTCAGCAGCAAGCATGTCTGGAGGAGACAAATACAGCGTGCAAGTGCTTTTCTCTGTGTTCCTTTGCAGGAGAGTGATGAAGAGCTGGAGCCGGACCCAGACCCAGACCCACCACAGCAGCGAAACTGCTGCAGCTGCATTGAAGAGGTAAGGGCTTCACAAGTCGCACCAGAGGGAAGTGGCACAGAAGGAGCCAGTTGCTGACCTGCTTCTCACTGGGTGCACCTTCACAACCCGTTACTCACAGCAACTCCTCATCCTCCAGGACAGCCAGGTCCCTTTTGCTGTGCTAACCCACCACACGCTGCCCCAGTTTCCAAGTTTGGAGGAAGACAAATCCCACTTGCTTACATCCTCTATTTATTCTCACTGCTAAACTTTCCAGCTGCCTGTGGCCACAGTCCCCTCTGCTGATGCATGACGGCAGAGAGGGAATAGCCCAGGTTTACTCACAAGGGAGTCAGCAGCACACGTTTTCTGTCAGGAAACAGGAACTTCCCTATCCTGAAGTTCCATTTGCAAAATGCTTCCTAAACCTCAGTGGGTACAACACATCATTTTGAGCTCTGGGAGCTGTGTCCTACTACTCCATGGGGCATGCATAGACTAGCTAATGCCTCCCTCAGCCCAGTGGCATCTGCCCAGGTGGAG
>JAOEHY010036330.1:0-32383 GCA_025447955.1 Psilopsiagon aurifrons
ACACAATACTCCAAGTGAGGTCTCACGAGAGCAGAGTAGAGGGGCAGGATCACCTCCCTCGACCTGCTGGTCACGCTGCTTTGGATGCAGCCCAGGATACGGTTGGTTTCTGGGCTGCAAGCGCACACTGCAGCCGCCTCATGTTCATTTTCCCTGGGTGCAGGGAGGCTTCTTCCCTTCCCGTCATCCTTTGTTTCTGGATAGCCATGAGAGTGTTTGTGCCCGCTGGTGGGGTTTGTGTTTGATCTGCTCTGGCACACGGTGCTGGGGAGGTGCATGGCCAAAGCCCTACTCCCGCACTAACACACGTGGGGTTAGTTCCTTGCACTGCCAAATTCAGTAAAATCTGACCAGTAAATCCCAAGGGAAGTTTGTAAGGTCTGGACTTCATGGTGGTGGAAAGCCCTTGGAGGTGTCTGTATGTTGTATGTGTGTTGTGCAAGGCTTTTGTTCCAGTTCACAGCCTCCTGTTTTCCCTGTCTACCATGTCCTATTTGGATTCACTGCACAGAGCATTTTGAGCTGAACACAGCTCAAAGCACCTCCTGAAAATGGTAGGAAAAATTTCCATGCTGAGGTTAATGAGTGGTGAGTGCCGAGAAGGGGCACGGTGGGGATTCCTCTCTCCTAGAAAGTTGCTCTGAGCCTGAATTTCAGTGTCACAAAAACCTTGGAGGATTCAGTGCCTGGGTCCAGGTCTGTTGGTTGGTGCGGTGGTTTTCACTCATGAATTGGGTCGAAAAGCTTTGCTTTCTTTGCGAGTCCCAAACTGAGCATGATATTATCTCAGACAACTGCTGTGTGCCTGGTGCTGGTCCCCAGCTCCTCCATCACCCCTGGGTTATCTCCTGGCAGAAGCAGAGCTGAGAGTCCCTTCTCCTTTCCCCTGGCTGCCAGCAAAGCCATTGTGAACACCAGGTCCTGCGTGCAACCAGCGCTGGGCTGGCACGTGGCACCAGAGGAAAGACCACCAAGCACCAAAGGACTGTCCATGCTCTCGGAGGGGCACGTGGCCCTCAGGCTCAGCTCACTGCCTGTGTTCCAGGACACATCCCTCTTTTCCAGGGACCTTGCTCACTTTCGGCAAGGGGAGCTCATCTCCAAGCTCCTTGTGTCTGTTCCAAGCAGCCCAGAAGCTGTTTCTTTCCTCTTTTGTAGATTCATTGCCTTGTGAATAGTTGTAAAGCCAAAGTTGTAGACAGTGTTATCGGTGTGGAAGAAACGGATATTTAAGGCTGCTCCACTTTGTTGTTGCCCATGTTATTTACCCAAGGCCAGAACCCTTTTAGAGGGCAGCTGCTGCAGTTGTGAGGATTTCTGAGCTGGCTGGGTTGGGGCTTTGCCTTCTCACACCTCTTGGCTTCTCAAGCTGTTGGCTGAGCTTGCAAGGAGGTGCAGTGTGATTCCCTACCTCTTTCCTCTTTGATCTTCCCTTCTCAGACAGGGTCTGCTTTTCTTCTCTTCTACCTCAGAGCCCATCAGCTCTCCCTCATCCCTTTCCTCCCCTCCCATTCCTGTAGCTTTCTGCTGGCTGTGCTCCTCTAGTTCCAGCACAGGGCTGGCCCTGGGCCCTGCTTTTCCTGATGCTGATAAGCTCTCCCTGGCAACAGCTCCACAAAGGCAGAATGTTTCCCTCCGCCTGGTCCCTTGTCCCACAGACCTCCTGAAGACCTGCCTTCCCTTGGCAACCCAAAGAGTCTTTCCTGGTTTTCTGTCTGCATATTTGTTTGCCTGTCTGAAGATCTTCATCATGCCAGCACACAACCGGGTTCAGGAACGGCTCCCCAGGGCCTGCCCCCATTTGCCAACTCCTCCTGCTCTGCCTGGACCCGGATCTCAGCATCCATGCGCAAGCTCCACATGGGTAACTGAGGATGACCCCAATCCAAGGGCCAGCTCAGCACTGCCTGTGGGCGAGATGGCTGCGCTCAGCCTGCCCTGTTCCCTTGCATCGGGTTGCTAAGGTACAGCTGAAACTCTCATCCGGATTGTCATCATCTCACAGCTCAATTCCTTCAGCATCCTTTTCTCTGGCCTTGACAAATGCAATCTTCTCCCACTCCTGCCTGTTCAAAGCTCTGCTACAAGGATCATTTTCCTCGCCTGTCATTTTGCTCCTACTACCCATGCTTTACTTGCTTTTGCTGGTTCCTGCTGACAAACAGCAGTTACCTGTCTCTGCTCTCCAGGCCGTTCACAGCTCTTTCCTGTTAACCTTGTAGTCCCCTTCCACATGCAGTTCCTTGCTGTTTCTTGTTGAGCCTCTGGTGACAGCCTCTGCCAGCACTTGCTGTGTCTCTCAGCTCTCTGCTTTCTGCCCCAGTGCCTCTTGCTGGAAGGGGAGCTCCTGGATGTACCCTGCATTCCTCCTTTGCCAGCCTCTGTCCAGACTGGGGACGATGGCTTGGCTGCATGTGTAGGAACCTGTCTGTCAGGCAGCGATTCTGACTTCTCTTACTGGTTCTTCTCATCTTCTGCTTATGCTGCAGACCTTTGGGACAGGGCCTTTGTTAGACTAAAGAAATACAAGCCTGTGAGATCCTCCTGGCTCTGTGCATGTCTGATGTGTGTGTCTGTCCTATTGCCGTGCTTTATGGAAGCAGCGGTGAATTAAAGCCAAATTCAGCAAGCTGGGTTGGGGATGTTACCTGCCTCCAGATTTGGTGAAAAGAGGCGTCTCTTTTCACTGGAGAGGGACTTTGTCTGGCACCCAGAAATGGGGGCTTGCTCTGCCCTGGGTTTGTGCAGCTCAGTGCTGATGGGGAGCAGCTTGAGCCCCTGCCTCTTGCTTGTTGCCTGCTCCATCATGCCTGGAGCAAAGTGTGCAGGTAGCCAGCCCTGGGGAGCTTCCCTGGCCCTGAACCTTGCTGGTGGCTGAGGGATGCCCTAGGGCAACATTTGCTGTTGCAGACCGAGTCCAGCTCCAGACCTGACCTGCCTGGGCTAATGTAGGGCCCAGGCAGGGCTGTGGAGCCCTGCTCTGTACTGCAAGTGCAGGAGGGAGATGAGAACGCATCAGTGCCTTCATCTGCCCTTATGGATTTTTCCACCATATTTTATAAGTGTTCATTTTTATTTATGTGAGGTTAAAGTCAGTCCGATTTGGAAATCAACTTGTCTGAGGAGCTTCCCTCAGATCTTATTAGCTTCACGTAGTATTTCTATTCATTTTTGCTAATGCCATCCACCAGGCTGGCTGTGGTGGTGGCTGCGGGACATGGTAACTCTCTCCTTGCCTGGCTGCTGGGTTGTGAGTCCTGTAGCTGTGGGAGCAGCAGGATCTGGCCATGCAGTGAGGGGCTGGGGCTTCCTGCTGTCCAGCTTCCTGCAGCACACGGGGGCACTTTCTGATATCTCCTCCTGCCTAATCCCCCCTTGCTGCACCCAGCATCACCAGCAGCCAGCGCAGAGGGCACCCTTACCTGCCAGCGCTGGAAATCAGTGTCTGGTTTGGACAGAGAACAGTTAAGAGGTTCTCAGGCTATCCTTGTAATTAGAGAAATTCCTGGAAGAAAAAAGACAATAAATCCATTGAGGGCTTTTAAAGGAGAGATTGGATGCCTGACTCAGGAAGTCCTTCAGCCACATATAGCCGGGGGCTGGAGGCATCCTGGAGCAGTACCAGTGCACGCTTGGATGGCTTTTACACCCATCCCCTGGCATTAGCTGCTGGCTCCTGCCAGAGAGGGCATTGGCAGGACAGGATGGAGCTCTGTGCTGGAGCTGGCAGGCACTGCATCCCTTCCAGAGGTGTTATTTCAGTAACCCCACGGGGGCTGGCTGCAGTGGTAGGGTGCAGGTCAAATGTCAGCCCCAAGCAGGAGCAGTGGTGGCTGCCAGCATGGGGTATTATGCCTACCCTGCATCACACCTCCTTGTGTCAGCAGCACAGCGCACATCTCCTGCCCCATCTCTCCCCTGCCTTTGGTTATTTATTGCAGTGGTTTGATACTGGATGACTGTAATTAAAAGAAGAAAAATATGCACAATGAAATGATTTCTAAAATGGCAACATGCTGGATGCAGTGAAGCAAGGAATGTATTAAATATTTATTGTCACTGGTCTGCTGGGGGGGGGGAGGGGGATTAAAATTATTTAGCCTGAGAAAAGCATTTTAATGATTTAATTTAAGGGGAAACCTCCCCCACAGCCCTCCTTAGTACCAAGCCCCAGACAAACGGCAGCATTAATGTAAGGTTTGATTAAAATCTGAATGGAATGAAGGCCTGGAGATTGGAACAAGGGATGGGGAGCCACGTGGTTGCCATCTGAGCCTGAGGTCCCCCTGCTCTGTGTGGCAGGTCTGTGCCTGTGATCCTGCAGCTTGCGGGGGGGAGTCTTCCTCTTGAGGTGTGGGATGTGCTTGGCAGCAGTTAGCCAGGGATTTGGTTTGCATGGGGCGGTTCAGGATGGGAGCTGCTGGGTGCATCAGTCATGGTGTGGGAAATCCCTGCAAGTTACTGAGGCTGAAGAGCATCAGTGGGGCAGGAGCTCTGGTGTGTCTGTCCCTGCAGCCCAGCTCCACCACTCAGGCTCTGTTAGGCTCACCTGCATGGATGGGTGCACAGGCATCCATGCAGTGCACGGCACGGGGCTGGTAGAACACCCGCATCTCGTGGCATTTATACACTGAGGCCTTTCCCAAGAGCCCCATGCTGCTCTGCAGGAAAGGTGCTGGGGCCGTGTCCTGCTGGTGCGTCCACCTGGGGCTGGAGCTAAGGCTCTTCCAGCCACATATCTAAGACTGAGATGCAGAGTGTGGGGTCTGGCAGCAGTGTCTGAGTGTTCTCTGTGAGCGTAGGCAATGCCATTTCTTCCCTTGTCTCCAGACTGACGGTCTCTCATTATTAGCCCCCTGGAAACAGGCACTTTGACTGAAAGAGCCATCCCAGCCTTCACTGTAACAATCAAAGCAGCTCAAGAATAAACATGGCTTGGCAAGAATAAACACAAATTGCGGTGCTTGCTGTGAACAGTGATATCCAAGGGAGCAAACATCAAATGAAGGCTTATCCCTGTTTGCAAGGAAGCTCTTCTAGCAAGAGATTGAATAAGGACCATCTGCAGCCCAGAGTAAAGGGGCTACCAGGAGAACCTGCTTGTGCCATCAGGAGCTCTCCTGTTTGAAGCTCACATGCTCTCCTTTAGGCACTGTCTGGTTTTACTTCATATGCTCCACCGGCTGCTGAAGCTCTGAGCTCTATGCATCTGCCTCCAGCTTGCAGACAGTGTGAACAAGCCCGAGGAAGGGAGTTGTTTGGGAGGAGGGTTGGAGAGGATGTGGAGAGCTTTGCTGAGGCGAGGGGGGCAGGTTCTGGACTCTGAGGAAGAGCACATCAACCAAATCCTATGGGAAGCACTGCTAACGCTGCCAGTCTTAGGGCAGGAGCCCTGAAGGGAGCTTGAACCAGCGGCGCAAGCAAGCCCTCCTCCCCAAACCATCACCAAGCGACATCCTGCACAACATAAATCACATTTGGAGGCACAGAGGTTCCATAAACAAGCTTATTTTCTGAAGCCAGGTCCCATTATGTTACCTGTCACTTTACTGGGCCTTCTGAGCTGTTTATTTTTATGTATATACATCGGAGCTGGTGAGCTGGCGTTGGCCTGAGAGTATAAAGCTGACAAGACACAGTAGCGGCGCGTGAAGCCTGTCAGCAGAGCAGCTGCCTGTGAAATGAACACGAGAGCTGATGCCGATGATTTTATTTATGGGGAATCTCGGGAAGCATGTGCCGGAGCAGCGGGTGCCACCGAAAGGGGCCAGCGCCAGCCCCGACACACGCAGGGATAAGGTCTTGAGGCAGCTGGAAATGAGATTTCCTTCTTCAGGAGTATCTTAAACTGCTGGAATACGTTGGTCACCCAGTAAAGGGCACATTTTCTTGGTGTGGAAGGTGATGAATGCAGCTCTCCAGCACTTTGCCTTCTGGTGTTGATCTTCTTGGTAATTGTTCTCTTCATGTTTTGTTTCTTGGTATTTAAGGTAAATTCAGATTTAGCGTAAGGATTTGCTCTGAAAGGGGAAAGCTGGAGTTTCCTTATCTAAAAAAATGGAGCTTTTCCATGGTTTTGGAACTTTTTCCAGTTGTTTCTCCCCTGGAGGGACATTTTGCCATACTCAATGGTCTTTGCAAAAGCCTAAATGAATAATTGTTTCTGTCAGGTTCCAGGAGGAAAGTATTGAGATCAGCATTTTTTCCTCTCAGTTGGAGCAAACATTTTGGATGTGAAATAGTTTTATGGGTCATTGAAAACACGAAAGAATCATCTCAACTGTTATCAGGGTAGTGGTACAAAACATGGACCCTACTCTTACCCTCTTGTTACCTTCCTGTGAGTCCTCTGGTTTAGCATAGAGGATGATGCTGTCATGTTGTGGTCCTTCCACACGCAGAAAGCACTTGATGCCCCTATGTTGCTATGGAAAGGCAGTTTGAGGTTGTGAGCAGCCGTGTTGCACATGGAGGTTGGTGCTCCCTGCCTGCTCCTTCCAGGTTCTCAGCTTGGATGAATCCCTTCAGGCATGCTGTGCCAGCCCTCTCCATCTCAGTGATGCCTGTGAGCATCTCTCAGATGTGTTAAACCCGGCTAGGTTCTGTTTGGTGGGATTAATGCTTAAGACTCCCACTCTGTCTTCATGGTTCATGTGCAGTAGTAATGTGGCATCTTTCTAGAGGCATGCAGGAAAATGGAGCAGCTGCATGTCTCATGGGTGCCCCTTGGAGAGCTGAAGGCCATGGGTTGTTTGGTGGCATTTTAGTTCCTCACAGCAGCAAGCCCTGACCTGTTGGTAGGGAGGTTCCTGGTACTCCTCTGTTGCCTGCTTAAAAGTTAATGATGTTCTTTTAAGCTTCAGGTTTTTGTGAGGAGCACGTTTCCTTCCCTGGGTTTGACTTGCAGCCTCTTCTGCCAGCACATGGTGTCCCAGCTGGCTGCAGGAAGGGGCTCTCCTTCGTTCCCCAGGAGCTCTGCCTGATGGATCTGCTGCCTTCCAGCCTGGATCATTCCTCTGCAGGTCTGTCTGTCACCTGCCTGGGCATTGCTAAATCCTTCCTGGAATGAACACCTATTTGTCAAGTGAAATGGGAAGGTTTGAGTCTCACGTCCCCCAAGGCCATTTAGCAGGGCTCCAACTGCTCTCCGGACACTGTGCTGGTGTGGTATGAGGAAGATGAAGGCCGTGAAGCTCTTCTGCCTGATGTCAGTGCCACTGTGAGCCCCATGGCAAGCACTGCATGTGTCTTGTGTGTCCCCCCCCCCAAGCCTGGAAAGGTGTTACGTTGTCCTGGGTTTACCTTCCATGCAGCGACGTCTGTGGTCCGCACGCTGTTGCCTCATTCCTTTGTGCTTCTCTGCAGCGACCCACTTATTGACTAGGAGTGTAATTGTGCTGCATCATGTCTAATTGCTTTGCTCTGTCGCTCTCCATTTGCTTTCTCTGTCTGCACCCTCCCCGCTCCCCTCCGTAAACGTGCGGAGCTGCGAGCAGGGCACAAGGCCACACTCCTGATTGCTGAAGGAAAAAAAGGCACCCAACTTCCTCCTTTCTTCTCCTAAATTCAAATGACAAGAAACAGAGGAAAACAATTTTGCAAACCCTTGGCAGAGGGCCAGCTCTGATAAAGAGCCATAATTAATCTCCTCAGCTTTATTAGAATATCATTACAATTAACTCAGCAATCTTCTGTTGATCAAAGCCATTGTTCCCTGCAGAGCAGAGGAAGCCAGCGTGAGCCTTGCTTGTGCGGTGCTTAAAAGCACCTAGAGCGGGATCAGTCCTGCCAGCCCAGCAGCAGCACAAGGACGGGCAGAGGGGTGGGCACAGACCTCTGTCCTCATCCTGGCTCTTGATTCTCTCCAGCTACTCTTCTTTGTTGGGCTGTTATAGCCCAGATCCCTCATGGGCACCGGGGTGTCCCTTATTCCCAGTGTAGATGCTTTTGGGTCCAGCCTTTTTCAGCACCGAGTTCATTGCTTCGTGTGTTCATACAGCTCTTCGCTTGCCTGCTTCTTAGTCTCAGCTGGAGATGTGGTGGCTGCTGCAATAATATTGCTAACAGCAGCATAGCAGGTAAAGAAACCAAGGGAAACATTAGTGGAAGACACGTTTGAAAGGAAGGACAGTTACCAGAGTGAAGCTTCATAAGCTCTTCAGTAAAATAGCCCAAGATATGTGCTATAGAAAAGCAGAGAAAATGAGCACTGTTAAACTACCCCTTTCCTCCTTTTCAAACTGCTCTTTTAATATCGGGTATTTATCTATAATTTAAGCCCATGATTAGTTTTATCAAAAAGATAGTTCTGAGGCAGAGATCTTAAAAATGATTAGGTGTGTGTTTGAAAGACAAGAACAGCTTCACTTGCACTGTAGGATAAAGATGTAGCTGTTTGCTGCCTTGAGCATCCATCTGTGAGGGCCTTGTGCCAGAAGGAACCTCCTGGTTCTACACAGATCCCACCCCAGTCTTTCAGGGCATTTCTCAATCTCTCTTGAAGATGCCAGAGGCAGATCCCCTTGTCACTGGGCAAGGCTGTTGGAGAAGGCAGTGCTGAACCTCACCAGTCTGCCTGGGAAGGGTGGTTACCTGAAGGCATTTGAAGCCCTCACTCATGCCTTTTGTCCTAAATTCTCATCTGTTTGAATTGTCAACACTTGTGAGCCCTTGGAAAAAGAGGAGAGGCAGGTCCAGGGTTGGGTCTAATCGACCTTGGCATTGTCCCTGTGAGCAGCCACTCAGGAGAAGGAAGCAGTGGCTCCAGCCCATGTGGTGGTGCAGGTACAGCTATAGCAGCCCTGCCTGCTCTGCCTAGCTTCGCTTGTTCCTGCAGTGCTTATCAGAGGTGGAGCAAAAGGGCTCAGCATGGCCCTCCTCAGGGTGCAGCCCTTCCCCAGTGCCTGAGCCCTTGGACAAGGGAAAACTGAAGTTTTGATCTTACCCTTGTCCTTGGGTATGGCAAGGGAGCCTCCTGTGGGTGATGGATGCCCAGTACCTCCCCTCTCTGGACCACGGAGGATGAGGGTTAGGTTTGCTTTCCCAGCACAGCTTGGCCAAGGCCTCCAGCATGGGTGCAGAAGCATACAAGTCTGCAGTCTGCATCAGGGACCTGATGCTGAAACAGTGCTGGGGTTTGACATAGGTCTCTTCCTACTTCACTTTTCTCCCCATTCTGTGCATCAGAGGCACAAAAAAACCCTAAGAAGAGCCAAACAAACCTATCAGTGCCATCAAGCCCCTATGGCAGGGGTTGTGGTTTCATGTATAGTGCCATAGCCTCCAACAGGTCCTGTGCTGCTCAGTCTCTAACAGGAGAACTTGTCCTTTCCCACCATGACTGGCGGGGATAGGAAGGGATGCTCAGCCCAGGCTCAGAGCGAGCGGGACCTGGGGAGGCTTTTCTGCAGGGCGTAAAGCAATGCTTCCCTCCCAGGGCCCTATCCCACCTTCTTTGGGAGGCAGCAAGCACTGCTCCTCCACACAGGGCTGGGGACATTAGTCAGGCTGCTCTGAGTGAGACGCAGGGGCTGAGTGTCAGATTGTTATTAAACACCATTAGTAAGTGACAAAACTGTGGAGCACTTCAGGTACAGACAGTGGCTGGAGGAGGGATCATTTGCAGTGCCGGGGAGATGAGCGAGTGGTGAAGGTCACAGACACCTCATTCGGGGCTGCCTCAGACTCCATCTCCTGCTCATCGCCTTGAGGAGGCAGGAGGTTTGGGGTTCGCTTGGGGGGAGATGTGGATTTGCAGGGAACCCCTGAATGTCATAAGGGGACTTCAGCATGCCTGAGTGTGGAGTCCTGTGCAACCCCCATAACCACCTCCTCCTCTTGTATCACCCTGTTCTTTAGGGGCTCCAGTATGGGGCAGGGCAGACCCCTGCCCATCGTAGTGGAGCTGCCAGGGGAAAGTCCATTTTAGCATCTCTTCTACTGAGTGGAGACACCTGGAAAGGGAAATGTTCAGTTGTTTTTCTTGCTGTTTTCCATGCTTGGTGCTAGCTTTCCCACAGAGGGAGCAGGAGATGGTGGACCATTGAGGAGGCAGTGCCTGATCCAGCAGCTCTGGAAAGCTGCCTGCTTGCTTTGATGCCTGGCTAGCTGTGGAGCTCTGGGGAGGAGCTGGCTTCAGTGGCAGGGATACAAGCCGAAAAAGCCAGAAAGCACTTGCCTATGGTGCTTAAGGTGCCTAAGGGGTGAGATGGAGGCCGAGGCACCTCTGGTGAATGTGCCTGGAGCGGGAACTGAGGGATGGTGATGGTGATGATCGGCTTAAAGCAATTGCAGACCATCAGCAGAGTGGAGAGCCGCTTCCTCGCATTTATTTAAGGCGAGATGCCCTAGTTTCATGCTTTCAGTGGAGTCCCTAATTATTCCTCAGTCTTTGTAGTGAGCTAATTAGTTTTGCAGCACTCAAGGCTGGGGAACACTGATAGGCTTGGGAAGCACAAGCTGGACGGACGAGGAAGAACGGAGAGATGGGAGATGGCTGACTGGCAGAGGGGAATGGCTGGGAGCAGGACAGGGGTTGGAGAGCCTATGGATGATGGTCTGGGAAGGATGACAGAGGATGGAAGAGCTGTAATATTATGTCATGCAACATGCTGGAGTGTAATGTTGTGGGGAAGAGTGGTGGAGTGGTAATTGAGGGGGATGGAGAGGTAGGGGAGAGAGCGAGAGGGATGGTCCATGGGAAAGCATCCACAGAGCTCAGGAGGTGGGATCCTGCCCGGAGGGGTGCACAGCACCACTCAGCAACTGTCCATTACGTGGGCACTGCCTGTCCTGGGGTGCTGCTGATTCTTGCAGAACATGCAGCATTTCCTCACTGTCCCATCTCTTTTCCAGCTTAATGGTGACACTGAGGAGCTCGGGGGAGAGGCCACATGGAGCAGCTGCTCTCCAGGCTGGATGCTCACCTTCCCATCCATCACAGCTGCTTCTCCGGGAGAGAGCACCACAGATCAGGTAACCTGCACCGATAACTGGCTCCCTGATGCTCACACGTACGCGGTCTGCTCTGGGTGCACGGACACCTCATTGCTTTGACGGCAGGGTTGTGCTCCAGAGCCCACGCTCCGCATCTGCGCTGTGAGCCTGAGGAGCACAGAGGTCTCATTCCTGTTCCTGCTGCCACTGGGAAGTTCCCAGTGGCCACTGAGTGCAGTGTGTGACAACTCTGAAGTGCCCAGGTGGCTGTGGATTTATTAGGGCATTATCCTACTAGTGCCGCAAATGGTGTCATCTGTCTTCTAAACTTTGCACTTTATTTCAGGGAGGGAATTGAGTATATCCAGGCAATATGCTGTAGTTTTAGCATATGATAAAGCCCTGCTGGGAAGTGTAGTTTTATTGATTTTGTTATTAAAGTGCCACTGGAATAAATTTGCTCATTTGAATGAAATGTCTTATTACCTGGATCGTAACAGGCACATGATGAAATCTCCGGAGGGGCTGGAGCTACCCGCTGCCTGGTGATGGGGAGCTGAGATGGAGCAGCTGCCAGGGACACAGCTCTCACCCTGAGACCCTCAGCACCCGCCTGGCTCTGCTGGAGAACTGTTTGGGAACCTCAGGATGGGAACAAGCTGCAGTGGGCAGGGGGCACTGTGTGTTAGTGGAGGTTCGCATTGTTCCTCTTAATCCTTTGCTCAGGTGAGGATGTGGTTTTAAAGGGAATTGAGGAAAAATCCTTTCACAGGGCAATATTTCTTTAGTACCAACAGTAATGGGGGTGGATTGGGAAATGAACCATTCCCCATTACACTGGAACCTAACTGCACAGCCCATGCTTTCCAGTTAAAGTTTGATTGCCTCGAATCCTGTGTATTATGGAAAATAAGAAAAAGGCCTAGTAAAATTTATGGGTTTTAATCATAAACCGATAGAATCACAGTAAATCTATCATAAGCATGCAGATACAGACCCAGGAAAAACGGAGGAAAGTAATAGCTCTGCTTTTTTCCTGGAGGAGCTGCATGTATGCATGGCAGGGTCAGAGATGGGGAGGGTGGGGATGAGAGGGAGAAAGGAGGCAAAGCGCAAAGGTCTTTCCGCCTGCCCCTCTGTACCACCGTGCTGCTCGCTGTGGAGGGAGCAGGATGGGACCCTGCCGGGGGGAGGGAGGCAGGGAGAAATGTCTATGCAGAGAGGGGACTGAGAGCAGCGCGCACAGATGTGGCGGGGAGAGAAGAGCCCTTGAGAGAGGAATGGCAGCAGAGACAGAGAAGCGCAGGAGGCAGAAAGTATTTTAACAAATAAAAGGGAGCGAGTGATAAGGAGGGAAAAAAGGGAGAGAATAAAAAATTGGCTCTGAAGTAGAGATAAGAGAGGGAGGGCAGGTAGAGAGAGAAGAGTAAAGTGAAGCACGATAAGGCCTGATGGAGATGGGGGAAGGCAGCAAGTCTGGGCAGTGCAGCTGGGGTCTGCAGGCGGAGAGCTGAGGGGGCCTGTGGGATGCTACGGGGTGGAGAGTCAGGCTGAACTCCTCTCCCCCGGCCACCTCACCCCTGTGTAGGGAAAGGTGTCAGTCTCACCCCGGCCTTTTGAGCTGCTGATCCAAGGAGAGGGGCTGAGCAGGCACAGGGAATGATGGGGGAGGCAGGGAGTCAGGCAGCAGAAGAGGAGAGAGCCAGGCACAGACCCTGGCCTGTCCTGGTGTGTGGGGGGAAATGTGGTGTCTGGTAGGCAGGAAAGTTCCTGCGGGGGGCTGGAAGTCCTGAGTAACCCCTCATTCCCCTTGCTGCCGTGTCCCAGCACAGGGTGCCTGTCATGGAGATCCCCACAGGCCTCCCAGTCTTGGAAGCAGAGGAGGTAAAGGTGTGTTTCCCCTCCATACCCTAAACACACCCCTTCCTGGGGTTTTTTTGCTACCTCTTTTAAGCTGTTTTGTAACTGCTGCTTTGTATTTATCCTTATTCAAAAGAATGAAAAGTGCTGTCTGGCTCTGACACACAGCCTATGGTTACCTGAAGAGCGATGCCCCTGCTTTCTCACCCCTGATTAAACTGCAATAGAAACATACTGTACATTTCAACAAAGGGAAGAAAGAGAGTTTATTCTTTAGCTGTGTTTTTAGTCCCCATCTTTACCAGCCATTAAAATGGCTGTACTGAGATGCTGGCCACTCCGAGATGCTTTTCTTCCGCTCCATCCATCTGCTTTAACCACATGGTGACTGAAAAGAAATAAATTATCCAGCTCACAAAGCACCGAAGATTAAAGAATCGGTGTGGATAATAAACTGTGCAGCAGCAGTGCCACAGAGCATTGGGCACGCTCGCTAAGGAGAGGCCCTGAGCTGCCGCTTGGATGTGGGGCAGGCAGCAGGGCTTCCCCAAGGAGGGTTTTGAGCAGCAGAGATGGGGGTCTGGGGGCTTGTGGGGGTCTAGATGGGCAAAACCCATATGCAGGCACAGCCTGATATATTACACATGAAAGGGAATCATTTTCTCTCCTCTTTTCATTTTTTAAAGCTTCTTTTTCTAACAGTGAGAGACTTGAATCCTCCCTTTGATTGCTGGGATGCTGCAGTGTGCTGCAAATATGTTGTTAGACTCGGTTATTAGTATTTTCTTCTCTTAAATCTGTGTGTTTTGAATTAGCTCTTTTAATTACAGCATTAAGGAAGGATAAGTGGAGTCAATTAAGAAGCTCTCTCCAATTGCCAGTGTTAAGAGCTGCCCAGCATCATGGAGACCCCCTTTCACCTCTCAACAACTGATGGAGTTATTGTCAGTCCTGGCAACAGCCCTCTGGAGGGCTGAGGCTGTGGTTCATCCCAGCCTCTCCCAGGGGATCACAGCTCCAACCTGGTACTCAGGGTCCCTGGAGCAGGATGTGGGGTACAGATGGAGCCCAGCACGCCTGCCTGCAGCACCAGGCTGAGGCTGGTGTGCTGCTGTTTGTGGTTTTGTATGTAGCTCACTGAAAATGTTGGATAAACACCAGTGGGAGGGGAAGCTGCAAGGAAGCATTTTTGCTTTGGCTCTTTTAAAAAGCAAAACAAAAGCAAAAAGGCTCTTGAAAAAACCCTGTTTTGGTTTCAGAGTTGTAAAGGAAAGATGGGTTAGAGATGAGAAACTAACAAATCAAAGCTCCTGAAACCTGCTGCGGAGACAGAAACACAAAATGCTTTGTTTGAAGATGAATAGAAAGCTGAAACCAGCAAAAAAAAATCCCCACTCCCCACGAGCACAGATGTATCAGGTTGGTTCTTCTGGATTGGCGCGGTGCTGGAAGGAAAGCAAATCCATTCTTTTTCCTGTCGGCGCTCCAGGTTCCTGTCGCATATTTTTTATCATCTTGTGTAGTGGCTTTGATCCCTGAAGACTCCTTAAGTGCTTTACAAATCAAGCATGCAAATCCCAGCTCATCCACCTTGGAGATGCTGCTGAGGCTGGGCTGGCCAGGAAGCCGCTGGCCAGTGCGGTGCCAGTGGTTCTGGTGGTGACAAGAGCTCAGTGATGCTTATAAAAGCCTTTAGTGTCCCTATTACCACTGTTTGCAGGGATGTTCTGTTCTCGCGCTGGGGTCCTCAGGCCATGGTGCCAGCCCTGTCTCTCCCATGGAAGGGCTCCAGGGAGGGCAAGCTGTGGCCTTCACCCTTCTCTGCACCCTCTGAGGGTTGGTAAGTTGGCACCAACCGACTGGGGAAGGGCTGTGCTACTCTGATGATGCTTCTCTATTTTTGAAGCTTGACTTGAGATACCCCTTTGCCCATTGCTGTTTCTCAATTTCACTCCTTCCCTCTGGGGTTGTCCTCCTTGACTTGCTCCTTCTAATTCACCTGCTGTACACCCACTTCCATAGTGATGCTGTCTCACTGATAGCCGGTCTCAGGGCAGAGTGGCACCCACACCGGCCAATTTAACCCCTGTTCCTCCCCTTTTTCTCATGGAGACAATACAAACCTTCCAGACCTCCTGATCCCAAGTACCAGAGCTCAGCAAACAGAGATTTCTGGCTCATGACCAGACACCATGGTGATAGGCAAGGTGGAGCCTAGCACCAGGGCAGCCAGTGTGTTACAGCCTGCAGCACCTCCCTGCTGCAGCCCTGTGCTTGGCTCAGGCTGTGCTTTGAGTGTGTTTATTAACAAATGTAATTTTAGAGGTTTTTTTGACAAGGTCTCCTGCAAGCCTGGAAGTTAAATTCCCTTGGACATGCCCAAGGCTGCTTGCGAGCGTGGCTGCCAGTGAGTCAGGGCCAAAAACCACCATAGAATGGTTTGTGTTGGAAGGGACCTCAAAGCTCATCCAGTTCCAACCCCTGCTACAGGCAGGGACACCTTTCAGTGGAGCAGCTTGCTCCAAGCCCCTGTGTCCAACCTGGCCTTGAACACTGCCAGGGATGGGGCAGCCGCAGCTTCTCTGGGCACCCTGTGCCAGCGCCTCAGCACCCTCACAGGGAAGAATTAATGACCGTAAGAGTCATTAGAGGTGGGTGTGGAGCAGCACTGGAGCTGCTGGGTGCCAGGGGCAGGCAAGGCACTGCCTGCTTGTGCTGCCAGCAAAGGTGCTTATGGAATTGCAGCATCGCTGCCTGCAGGGACAGTGTTCCTAGCACAAAGGGCCAGCTTGTGCTCCATCAGGGAGGTGACACCATGGTACTGCTGGCAATGGTGAGCAGCAAGTCCCCCCCCACCTAAGAGGCAGGAGGACCTCCAGGTACCCCAGCACTGCTAGGCAAAACCCAGTCCTACTGGCTCTCAGCCCAAAGGCCATGGGCACGGCGAGCTGCTGCCTACCCCGTGATGGGGCTTTGTGCTCTCCTGAGCACGCAGAGGATGGACATACTTAGCCCCGTGCTGCTGCACACCAGCACTGTCCCGCTCCCCGGCCTTTGGGGTGGGCAGGAAACTGGCTCCAAAACCATGACAGGTCCTTGGGAGCAAAGAGCAAACTCCTCTCGATGCTGTGCAGGCCCTGGGACCCCTTTGGTGGACTGCAAACCTTTGGTGTCAGTGGGATTCTCACCCTAGCCTGGGGCTGTTCTTGGTGTAGTGGTGAGGAAGGGAGCACTCACCAAGTACGGAACTGGACAGATCAAGAAGTCAAGATTTTGCATTCCAACTATCTATAGGAAATAGGGTTTTTTTTATTATTTCAAGTTTTCATAAAAATCCATAATTATTGAAATCAAAGTTACAGAATAAAGTTCGTAACTTTTTATTGATTTTATTTCTTGGGTTTTTTTTTTTCCTTTCTCCCCCCTCCCCCCCGTTGTTTTTCCCTCTCAGAGTTATATCTGACACCAGAGTCCATCAGACAAAGTCCTTACAAACACAGGAGTCCTGAAGACATCGGCTGAATGTTTTTCCTGGTATAAAGAAGAAGAGGAGGAGGGAGAGGTGGTGACAGTGCGGATGCCGTGGGTTTGGACGGGGGCTGAGGACGTGGTGGAAGGAGAGAGGTCGGTATGTTTGTAGCAATGTTTTTAAATTATTTTTTATTTTGTTCATTTGTTCTCTTTTTAAAAAAACAAAAACTAAAACCAAAAACCAAACCAACCCACCATTCTTATTTGCAAATTGTTGCCTGGTTTAAATCATTTTCATGTTGAACTTGCGCGGTGCGTCGGCAGAGCTGATGCCCGCATCGGACTTCCGTGGCACGTACTCGATTTCGATGTTGTGCTTGGTGTTGCCTTTCCCCCGGCTCCACAGGAAGAGGAGCACCAGACAGAAGAGCACGACGCCCAGGAAGGAAATGAAGCCCATGGTGGTGGCGATGATGAGAGTCTTGATGTCAAAGGGGAAAGGCACGGTGGCGCGCGTGCTGTTGGCATCGCTCTCGTTGGGCTGGTTGGAGATGAACGCGAAGGTCTTGTTGGGCTGGTGGGGCCAGTCTGGGGAGTAGCTGCGCACGTGCAGGTGGGCCAGCATGGTGTCGTTGCCACCCGCGTTGCTGGCGATGCATAGGTAGGTGCCATTGTCCTGGATCTGGGCGTAGCGTACCTCCAGCGTGCCGTCAGGGAAGACAGTGAGCCGCCCGTTGGTTTTGGTTGAGATGAGGTGCTTGCGGGGAGACAGCCACATGATGGTGGGAGGCGGGTCCCCATCTGCCCGGCAGACAAAGTGGACCGTGTGGCCTTCGTCCACAAAAATCTGCTGAGGTTTGCGGTCCCGTATCCGTGCTCGGCGGCAGGTGAAGTAGTTGGGCAGGAGGACGTCAGGGAAGTCTTTGAACTCCTTGCCCTGGACGAACTCGGGAGTGGAGCAAGTGGGCTGCTGCTTGTTGAAGTTCAACCTCCATCGCCGCCGGAACACCCAGAGCAAGCGGCAGTCGCAGGCTAAGGGGTTGTTGTCAAGGATGAGCGTCTCCAGGTTGCCCACGGAGTGGAAGGCCGACTCCTCCAGGGTGGTCAGCAAATTCCCTGACACGTTCAGGATGCGCAGGTAGTTGAGGCCACGGAAGGCGAAGGGCTCGACCGTGGTGAGCTGCCCTCCCACCAGCTGGATCTCCTGCAGCCTGAGCAGGTCATGGAGCATGGAGCCCTCGATGGTGACAATGGGGTTGTAGGACAGGTTCAGGAACCGGAGGTAAACCAGGTGCCTCACCGACACGTACGGGATGGACGTCAGGTTGCAGTGGGTGATGGACAAGGAGGTCAGGTTCAACCCGTAGAGGCAGTTGGATGTCATGGTATCCAGGTAGGGCCAGTGGGAGATCTCGAGGACCTTGAGCCGGTACAGCCTCTTGAATGAGTAATCCCGGATGGTGTTGATGTTCAGATGGCGCAGGCGCAGCACAATCAAGCCGTGAAGGTGAGATAGGGCCTCCGTGGGGATGGAAGTCAGGTTGCATTTCTCCAGGGTCAGCTGCTCCAGGCTGTTGAGGCCACTGAAGGCCCGGTGGGAGATGTAGACAAGGTCGTTGTCCCCCACCTCCAAAGACTTGAGGTTGTACAAGTCCTGGAACATGTAGTCTAGAAGGATCACTATTTTATTCTCACTAATGTCTAGCTTGGTAAGGTTGCTGAGTCCAGTAAACACCCCCAAGGGGATCAGCTTGAGCCTGTTACTCCTGAGCCCCAGCGTCCTGAGGTTGAAGAGGTTGTTGAAAGCCCCAGGTTCAATGGCACTGATAATGTTCTCATTTAGCTCCAGCTCCTCCAGGTGAGGGTAGTTGGCAAATTCATCCTGGTTGAGCGTCTTGATGCGGTTCTTGCCCAAGTCTAGCAACCTGGTCTCAGTGGGGATCCCCTCCGGCACGACCATGAACCTCTTCCTGTGGCACAGGACAGCGCGCTCCTGGGCAGAGCACTCGCAGCGTGGCGGGCAGCCTGTGGCCGAGCCGGACAGGATGGATCCCAGCATCAGGAGGAGAATCGGCTGCCAGCAGGCCAGGAGTGGGCTGCGCATACTCGCCTCCCCAGCTACCATCCTATCTCTCACCTGCAGGTAACACAGGGGAGAAAAAGAGCAAGGGGGACATGAGCAAACGACGGGCACCACCACAGCAAAAGGTTTAGTCTGGGTAGAGCTGGCACTAAGGTGAAAGACACTGCAAGGCAGAGCAGAAGTTCTCATTTCCCAGCCAAAATCCAGCCCAAGACCATCTCTCCTCCCCACCCCCAGCTTTCCACTTGATGAGTGAACGTGCACAGACTTTGAGTGGAAAGCCTTGAGGAATCTGTGTCAGACAGACCTCGCTTCCTCGGCTTCTTAAGAAAAATAATTTAATACTAAACACATCTATCTACAGCCTATTTTAAGCTCTTGAAATTATTCCGTTCCCTGTAGATGGAGCCTGAATATAAAGGCTGCTTTGCAAAGACAGAGGAGCCAAGCACAAGATTGAGCATCTGGGGGATCCCTCCTCTGGATCAGCCAGTAGTGGGGTGTCTGAGTGGTGAACAACCACAGCTCCACAGGAATCAGCCCCCGATAGGGTCTGGGGGTGAATAAGGGGATCTGTGGGGTGATGAGGGGTCTGTGGCTGATGAGGTGGCCGCAGGGTGATGAGGGGCTCTGCCTGCTCTCAGGTGGAAAAGGCCCTGGGAGGGCTGGGTAACCCCCTCGTGGTCATGCTGCCTCTGTTGCATTTATTTCCTCATTGCTTGAGCTGTTACAAGGGATCAAATCAGATTAATATTGCATGTTTAGATGTACAGCTACTCCGGCCCGTGTTTATATCTACTGTTATGTGTGCACTCTGCATTGCTTCCACTAATGCTATTTATGGCTATCGCTGAATATACTCAACACATTACTTCCATTGGCTCTGTTTGTAGCCATCATTATATCCTGTACATTACTTTCCCTGCTCCAGCACTATTTATGGGTGGTACGTCTTCTGTGCATTACCTCCATTGTGTCGCTTTACATCCATCATTTCCTACAGACAGATGACTCAAGTCTAACTTTTGTTCCCCCAAAATGAGGCAAAATTTCTTTGTGAGCTGCAAGGATAAAGATGATGGACTGGCCATAAACATGTCCCCCAGCACCACCTCGGAAACCACCAGGCCTTGGCACACCAGGAGTCCCCGCAGAACTCTTCCTGCAGCCTTCCTCAGGTTCACCATCCTGCTCCATCCCTTTCTGTGCTACCTATGCAGTGGGGCTGGTCATGGGGGACCCCCAAAGCAGGTCTCTAGGACCAGGAGCTGGTCCCACACCGCTCCCCCGGCAGCGATGCTGAGCTCCTTCCCGCCTGTCCCGGTCCATCGCCTCCCAGTCCCACGGAAACATTTCCAGTGGGATGGCTTGGGCTTGAGGCCAGGCTACAAAGAGCCCTTTGCCGGGTATTTGCAATTCATCATCTCCCATGTCATCACCTCCCCAGGGCTGGCGCTGCTGGGCAGCTTTACAGACACAAACAGGGCTGCTGCTACTGTGGTGATGCCACTGGGGTAGGCTGGGGTCTGGATGGCACCGCTGGTTAGAATCAGGGAATCAAGTGGGGTGGAAAAGACCTTTAAGCTCATCCGGACCAACCGCTCCCAGCCCTGCCAAGGCCACTACTAACCCAGGGCACTGAGGGCCTCGGCTACACAGTGTGTGAACACTTACAGGGACGGTGACTCCAGCACTGCCCTGGGCAGTTCCAATGCCTGAGCACCCTCTGGGGAAGGAACTGTTCCTCAGCTCCATGTAACCTGCCCTGGTGCAGCTTGAGGCCATTTACCTCTTGCCCCATCCCTTGTGGAGCCCCTCCTGGCTCCATCCTCCTCTCAGGCAGTTGTAGGAAGCAATCAGGTCCCCCCTGAGCCTTCTCTTCTCCATCTGAACCCCCCAGGTCCCTCAGCCGTTCCTCATTTCTCTTGTGCTCCAGGTTGGCAGCTCTCAGGCAGCTGTGCACACGGATTTGCTCCCCATGTGCTGCCGGAGGCCCCTGTGCCACCTCACTAGGTCTCCCCATGGGCAGCATGTGGCCCCCTCCTCCTGCGTGGGATATGCTTGTGGCACTGCTGCTCCCGCATCCCACTTGCCACTCACAGCATCCCTCAGCCGGTGTTTCTCAGAAACCAATTCCTGCTCCTCACAGCCGTGCTGAGAAAGCCATCAAAGCAAGCACAACGCTACATGCAAAACAAAATGCAGTCAAAGGGGCTTAATTATCCCAGGGTTGAAAAGACTTCAGCTCATTAGAGCGCCAGGCAGCCGGCCTTGTTTGGCTGTGTGCTGCAATCCCTGCTCTGCCTGTGCGTGCAGCCGCACGCTGGTCCCTGCTGGGCCACATCCACCATAGGGCCCAACTCGTGGGCCTCCCCCAGGCCAAATCCTGCCTTCACCAGCAGAGGGGCAGCAGCTGGAGCTGCTGGGAATGATGTGGTGTCGGTGGCTAAAATATAAGCAAGGAGGTGATAGATGAAGGAGGCAAAATCTGCGTGGTGTTAAAGTGGAGACAAGCCCACTTGTGTAGAATTAAAGGCTAGACACACCTCACATGTAATTAGTTCTCAGCTAAATTTAAATCTGTGATAAATACAATCCCTGACAAAAAACATCTGTAATCTTAATAGCCAGTCACAGGAGAGCTTTGGATGTAAGACAATGAATAAGCTGAAAAATTCTGAGCTAAGATGAGCTTTAAATCACTTTTGGTTCCCATTTACCTCTGCTGTTTCAGAGAGGATATTTGTGCCTCAAGGTGAGATGGGTATTAAGAGATGCCCTTCTAAAACCAATTTGAATGGTGACTTTTGTTTGACCTGGGGTCAACCACCTACATGTGTCTGTCACACTGAACCCCACCAGCACAGCGGCCAACCTCAGCCCAAAGGTGGGGCTCCTTTCAGCTACCCCATGTCTGCCACCACACAGTGCCCTGTGCTGGGCGAGGGGCTGAGGCTGCCTTGGATGAGCTTGGATGACTGAGGAGAGAGCTTGGTGTCGCTGGGGAGAGCAGGGAGGCCATGGGGGCTGCAGGAACCTAGGACGTGACCAAGACCAAGCACCACCAAGGGCTTTCAAAATTGAAGCCCTCCCAGCTTTACCCCGAGGAGGAACCATGGAACAGGTCTGAGCACCCCTGCAGGGTGCCTGGCCACGGCCCCAGCAGGTGCTGCCAGGCAGGATCAGACCCCATCTCTCTCCCACAGCCCAGGGAGCACTGCAGCCTCCGGCGTGAACGTGCCTCTCATTCCTCACATTAAAAAAGAACCTCAATGAAAGAAGACCCAGCTGCTCGACTCGCTGCCTTTAGGCAACACAAACCAGTGCAGACCAAAGCACAGCCCTGGCACCCTCTGACCCATCCTCACCACCGCGCCACCGGGGACCAGAGCTCCAAATCCAGCCTGGTGGCACAGATGGGCATGCTGGAGCCATGCTGCCTTGGAGCTAAATGCAGCAGGACCCGCTGCGTGTCTCCGGCTGGGCTCAGCACTGGGAGCAAAGATGCTATTCTGGGTCTGTGCCTGGAAACGGAGCCTGGGGCCAGGCTGGAGCGCTGACGTGCATGGGGTTTGCTCCACTGCGATGGACACAGGCTGCCTCGGCACAGAGAAGGGGACAGCAAACCCGCCGGTGCTGCCACTGCCCTCATGTCCCAGGGATAGCCATGCCCTGTGCCGTCCCTGCCCCTCTGGGGTGCCCAGAGCCCCTCAGCACCGCGTGACAGCGAGCCAGCGGCACAGAGCCCTGAGTCAGCAGTAACCCCACCTGGCAGCCATAAATTACAGCGTGTGAGGCAGGCACCCTTGAACCACATGCTTCGGAGAACATCAAACAACAACGGGCGATCTAGGATGAAGCGAGCCACATCGCTGGTGCGGGGGGGCCTGTGGAGCTGGGGG
Organism: Psilopsiagon aurifrons; assembly: GCA_025447955.1. Classification (NCBI taxonomy): domain Eukaryota; kingdom Metazoa; phylum Chordata; class Aves; order Psittaciformes; family Psittacidae; genus Psilopsiagon; species Psilopsiagon aurifrons. The sequence goes on from JAOEHY010036330.1 coordinate 22,252, forward strand.
AGCATGTGTCCTGTCCATCCTGCACCCCATCTCTGTCCTGCTGCCTCCACACTGAGCTGCCGAGCACGGCACTTGGAGCCAGGGCTCCGTCTCCTCCGAGCTGCTCAACTAAATCAGATTTTATTGAACTTGACTACATTTTAGAGATAAAGACTGCAGGTTTACAAATAAATATTTAACAACCTTTCCTGCTGCTAAAAGAGTTGCTTATCCAGAGCCCGGGCTCCGCACTAAGTGTTCCTGGAGCTATCTGCAAAGCAGCAAAACAAAGGGAGAAGCTTTAATTTGCTGAACACGTTCCTGCCCATTTCCTCCTCTCTCCATCATTCCCCTGTGCCCAGCATGCATTTGTGGGCCCTTTTGCTTTGTCTCTCCTTCCTCCCCACCCCACCTGCTCCCTGCTCCTCCTCTTTTCCCAGCCACTGTCCATGGGGAGCATGGCTCCAGGGATGGTCAGGGATGGGTGGGAGCAGGGGCTAAAGCACAAGGGGCAGTTTCCCTCCTGCTTCTTGTGGGTGCAAACAACCCAACGAGGGAGCGCCTAAAGGGTGCCCTGAGCACTGCTGGGGGTGACTGGAGGCACAACACTGCCCTGAGTGATGGGAAGCTGCTGCCACATTTCCTCTGGGCCTTCATTAATGGGTGAGCTGTTAACGAAGGGCATGAAAACAGGCTGCTGAGCACAAAGGGCTGCCCTGTGTTCTGCCCTGACCCACATCCTCCAGAAGCAGCACAAGAGGGTGTAAGAATGGGGATGAAACAGGCAGACGTTGAGAAGGACCCTTTGAGCGGTGCCTTGGTCAGAGTGGTGGGGGTCACGAGCAAGGCAATGGGCCATGGCGAGGAGCCCACCCCAGACCCCAGCCTGGGGTCACCACATGAAGGTGGGATTCCAGCCGCAGCCTTAGCTCTGCCTTCCCAGGGATCTGCTTTCAGTGGCTCCATGGCAGGAGCCTGGAATAGGTGTGCAGGAACCTGATCTGCTCTGGCAGCTGCTCTGGGGCTGTAAGAGAGCACCAAGAGGTATTTAAGATGCAAATCCCCTTCCGGCACTGACACCGCCTGGCTGGCACCAGACCCTGGCAGCAGAGGGCCTGCAGGACTGCCCTCAGAGGTGTTTCCTCATGGAAACAGGCCCTTTCCACCCAAAACATGGGGAGTCATCGGGGAAGCACTGAGCCAAAGAGCAAGAAGAGCGGAACAAAGGGGAAGGGATGCCCAGCGGGGGAGAAGAGCTCAAACATGGGCTGAGGGCCCAGGATGCAGGATGCTGACGGCTTCAGCCCAGCTGTCCACTGGTTTAGCTGCAGATGTGCTCAGTGCAGGGACAGGTATATGTGGTGGAGGGACAGCCAGTGATGGCCCAGAGCCAACCGGGAGCGTGGTTTTGAGGCTCGGCAGGCAGGTTACCAGAGCAGGGCGATGGGAAGGAGCTCCCGGTTGTCTCTGCGGGACGCTGAGGCTCAGAGCAGTTTTTGCTGAGGCTGTTTCTTGCTGCAGTCACATCTGTGTGTGAGCTGCTCGCCCTCTTCGCACCTTTGCTCCTGCGCTTTTAATGCCTTTTCTCTCTCTTTGACTGCACATGCTTCAATGCCCCATCAGCAAAGAAAACATCCTGACAAGTGATCAATAAGTAATTGCAAAGGCAGCTGTGGATGCTGGGGGCGGGGGAGGGGGGGGGTGTTTGTAAAGCCCTGAGCTAGGAACACATGAATGAGGAGTGTAAGGGTGCAGCGCAGTGTGGAGCTCAGGCACGCTCCCTGCTCATGGGCTGCGGTGGGAGATGTCTCCCAAGGGCTGTCCTTGGGAGCTCCAGAACCAGAGATGTTCAGTGCTGGGTCAGAGAGCAGCAGGAGGATGCTGTGCGCTGGGATGCCGGGAAGGTCAGGCACAGCTGCTTGAATGGGGCTTCTCCTTTTCTTTCCTTTGGCAAATCTCCTTGGGATTCCTGTCTCCACGAACACGGGCTGGACCACCAGGATGGTGCAGGTGCTCGCCCAGCTCAGAGGCATTCAAGTGGTGAAGCAGCACCGGGTGGAGGACACTTCAGTCCAGCAGGAGGGTCTCTGTCGATGTTTTTCCTTCCCTGTCTATAGCTGCGAAGGGAGGATGGAAAAACTCCAGGCTCTTCTGAGGGCTATGGAAACATTTGCACCGGGGAGGTGAAAGAGAGGTCTGCCCAGTGCGTGTCTTCTGCCAGAGCGGCCGGGGTCACGGTGACATTGTGAAGGCATCCCCTGGCTCCATGGCCACCACGGCGGGGTGAGGTGGAAGGTGCTGGGCTGCAGGATGGTGCCCAGGGCAGGTCCCACATGGCTCGGTGTCGCTGACTCAGGCAGCGCGCAGCTGCACGGTGCCGGTGCTGAGCCGCACGCTGTGTCAGGGGCAGGGCACCACCTCCTCCAGCACAGAGCAGCTGGTACAAAGTCACCCCGCTGCCGGAGCGCATTTCCTCCTGATCAGGAGCAGATGGTGGTGATGCATGGGATCACCTCGATGGTTGGTGCGGTGGCACCGCGCTCCCCCAGACCCAGGCACCAGCCCCAAGGTCCTGCCAGGCAGAGCCGCTGTAACCCCGATGGGATCTGGGTACCCCAATGTGGTATCACCCCAAATACCACACCTGGGGGCAGCACGAAGGGCCTGGTGAGAGCTGTGTGGCACCAAGACAAGCTGCTCCCTCCGCAGTGCTCCCAGCCTGTGGACATCCCATCCCCTCCAGCCACCAGCCTCTGCCTAAAGCTGTCCCCTGGCTCTGCAGTGCCCTGGAGCTCTGCTCAGTGCCTGGAGCAGGGATGGGGCACTCCTCAGCTCCAGCGGCAGAAATCCAAGGACGCAAGCAGAGAAGGGGAGTACCCCTGGAGCCTCCTCCCCTCCTGTACCCAGGGCTGGCTCAGCAGGAGACAGAATGCCAAACCAGGCCCAAGAGCAACCTTACTCCAGCATAAGAACCATAACGGGACATCACTGAAGCTTCGTGATGTGACCCCCTCTAATAGCTACAAGAATGAACCGCTGTGTCCCCAGCACTGCTTTGAAGGTGGAAAGCCAGATCACCATCCCAAATGCCACACAAACAGCAAGTGAGGACCAGTGAGCGCATCCTGAGCCTGCAGCGCTAGAGAGCAGTGGCATGAAATCCATGCTCCCATTCCCTAAGCTGAAGTTTAGGCTGTACTTACGGCATCACATCATTCCCCAGCCACATCCCTTGAACACCCCTTTACAACCAGCGCAGGATACCTAGAGAAGAGCTGCTCCAGAGCACTGCGTCTTCCCTTGGAAACCTTGGGGATAACAGCAGGAGGACTCGGAGCACATAAACCCAGCGGCTCTGCTGACTCCAGGGGAACCTCCTGATTTACCTCCCTTTCGGACCGGCCCTGATATTTTTATACTGCTGCCTAAAATAAGTGGCCTGGGACGCCTCTTGGGAGAGGCCGACTGCAGCCCGGCCCAGCGAGGATGGCTCTGCCATAACCCATCAGTGGGACAAGCTGCATGGGGCAGTGAGGGCATGTGTGTGCCCTACCCCCAGCACCAATGGTCCCATGGGTGGCATTGCCAGAGCGGTCCCTGCGCCATCTCCAACAGGACACAGGGGCAGAGGGTGGTGGGCTCAGGCACGGCTCGCAAGGCACTGCAAGAGACAAAAGAGCTGGTCCTCTCCATCCACCTCCTTTCCAGCTCCCTCCTCAAGCCAGATCCGTCTCTTCCCCCCTCTCCTCCCAGTTATGATTAAGTTTTGTTCACATAATAACAAATCCAGTGCCACAGGAATTCCAGCAAGAGAGAAGTGGGGAAAAAAGGAGCCAAAGAGAACATGAACAATGGCAAATGTGGAGAGAAGATTCCTCTTCCTGGCCTGGCTTTCTCTGCTGGTTTTACATGTATAATTCTTCTCTCTTTTGCCCTTCCTTGCTTGTTTGATTTCTGCATTATTTATGGCTTGTCTTCAGGGCCTGTATTTGCTGTTACTGTTTCATTCAACAATAAAATAGATTAGATAAAAACCAACTGTGCTGAGCCATGGCTGAGCCTGCCTGTCCTGCACTCAGCATGCCCCTGATGCCGGGCAGAGTGGGTGCAAGGCAGTGCCAGCCAGACAGGGATGGGGGTCACCACCTCAACAGCCCTTCCTAGCCCAAAATCCCTGTGGAATGTCAGGACATGGTCAGGATTTGGGCCCTACCCACTGCCAGCCCTGCTCGTCCATGTCCTGTGCAGGTATAGGGGCTGTGCATAGAGCTCCTGGTGTGCTGGTACCCCCCCCCCCCCCAAAATAAAAGCCAAGAAGGAAGAGGTGGGAAATGTTTGTTGAGAGGAGAAAACTGGAAACTCTGGGATTGTTCAGGACGATTAATGAAATCCAAGGCAGTGATTTCACTACCAAGGGGGCACTTCCCTGTGAAGCAGAGGCAAAAAGCACAATCAGTTTAATGCCTGTGGCAAGGGGTGTCAGCACACTGGCAGCCTCAGGGGTGCTGTACTGTTCCCCAGCCTCCTGTCCTCCGTGGGTACCTCCATCCTGTGGGCATGGAGAAGGAGGAGGGACCCACCGTGGGAATGGAGCGGTTCCCCACTGCACTCAATGGAGGGCTGCTTTGGGGTGGTTTTGTTGTGGTTTGCTTGAGCTGAAAGAGATGCTTTCCGCCCCTTCCTCTCCAGCGATGCTGATAATGACACAGAGCCTGCACGCTGGGCTGTGTGTGAGAACAAAAGTAATCACGGGGAAATACAGTGCATAGGAATTAAATCGGAAATGCAAGGCCAGGGTTTCCATTTCGGTTCAGCTTCTGTATCATTTCCCATTGAAAAGGATAAACAGGCTGAGCACAAATCAGTTTAATGGCAGCACCTAATGGCAGCGCAATTCCATGTCTCCCGGAGCAAATCGTAGCTCAAGCCCAAAGCGTGCGGCACAATCCACAGCTCCGGGGCATGGCCAAGGAATGGCACAGCCCCAGGATCGGCACTGCCCCTGGAGCAGTGCTGAAATAACCTGGTTCACCAGAGCACAGCGGGCTGGGGGCCCTCCATGGTGAGGATGCTGGTGGGAAAGAGGCATCCCTTCGGTCCTGGAGCAGCCCCAGACCCAGTGGGAGCCTGCAGAGCTGTGCCAGGCTCCCCCAGCAAGGGCCAGAGAAGGAGATTTTGATGCTGCTCAAGAACTATGGCCCCAGTTCCCTCCCTCCGCCTGGCTCCTGCACGGCACACTCAGTTAAAGCACGGCTGCCCTTCAGTTCTTCCACCTAATCCTCATTCCTGTGCCTTGCTCCGGGGTGTACCACAGCACTGCTGGCACAGAAGCGAGCTGCCAGGCCAGTGCTCGCCCGTCAGATTCCCCCAGGCTCCCATTTTGGGTTAGATCCCATTAATCTGTCTCTCTGTGACTGCTCCCAATCCAAAGGGGCTGCGGGGAAAGGCTGGGATCAGGTAGGGGAGGGGGGGAGGTTTGCCTGTGCCTGGTTAAGAGCCTCCGCCAGCGCTCAGGCTTTGCTTGCCACCCCCAGGTTGCCTCTTGAGGTCTAAATCAGTTGTTTCCCATTTCACACTCGACATCTCAAATCCAAACGAAGAGCTGAAAGAATAGATCACGTCAAAATATTTCTGCTTCTCCCTCCTACGAGAATTCCCCATCAGAGACCAATCCAATTAAGGTGCTGGTTATGAAATTAACCATAATTACACGAGCGATATTTAATGTTTTGCATTCTGATGAAGAAACAGAATGGAAATGTCAAAAAAACACCCCGACAACAAGTGGGTGCTACTGAGATAACTGAGAGCAACGTGGGGCGATGGGGAGCACAACAGCAAGGGTGGCAGAGGCACCACGGGAACCAGCAGCGAGGGCAGGGCTGGGTGCTCCCAGGCGCATCCCTTGGGGAGCAGTGGCCGGTGTGTTCCCAAAGCAGGGCTCAGCCCAGCCTGGTGGCTCCAGCAGCTATTTTGCCATCTGAGCATCACTGGGGCCACAGGAACCATGTCCTGGGAGGCACAGCCCAGCCCTGCACCTCCTCACCCCCTGCAGGGACCCTCTGGGACCATCTCCACCTCAGGACACCAACCCCAGCCCTGAGACAAGGGACACGAGAGTTGCAGTGGCCTCTGACCAGGACATGTGTGTGTGCCCCTGGAGCCTGGGAGAGTCATGCCCATGTGTGCCCATGTGGCCACTGCAGGACACTGTGGGCACTGGAGGACTCACTGGCTTATGGAAAACACTGTGGAAGAAAACATGCAGGAGAGTTAAAGAGGAGCCATTTCTGTGCCTAGAACCAGCAGAATGAGCGAAACCAAGCCAAGCTCCCTGGCTCCTACAAGAGGGATGCTGACCTGCTGCCTAGCCTGGTCCTGTGCTCCATTAGGAGATGCTTGGGTTGAGTATGGAGCTGTGGAGGGCATGGGATGCTGGCCGAGGTGTTGGTGATGCCAGAGGGAGGACTGAGCCTCTGGTGGGGCTCACAGCAGGCCCCCCCAACACAGCCATGCTGCTGCCAGTGCATCAATGCGCCCTGCATCCCCTCGCAGGGCAAGGTGGGCTCTGTCAGTCACCCCCCACTGCTGCTCCTGCGAGGGGGGAACCACCCGGGTCTTGCCCCAGCACAGCCCTTGGCTCCAGGGCTGTGGGCACTGCTGCTCTCAGGGATGGAGGAGCCTAAAGAGCAGACAGGACCCTGTGTCATTCAGCAGCACTTACTCCATTGCCCAGGTCACGCTGTCAATTAACTCAGACACAGCCACCTCGGTGTGACCCGGCTGTGCCACGCTGTGCTGCTGACAGCGCCCGGTCCTGCCCTTCCCGAGCCAGCCCCGCTCCTCTCCCTGCCTGCATCGCCCTGTCCCAGTGGCTGTGGGCTCAAACGGGGTCACAGGGAGCCGGGGCACGTGGCAGAGGCACGGAGATCTCTCTCCGTGCAGCCATTCCCCTCTGCAAGCTCCAATTCTTACTCCCCTGGATGAAGAGAGAGAAGGGGGTGAAAAATAGACTCGGGAGGAAATTGAGGCCATGGCCTTCAGTTGGTTTCTCCCTTTATTTTTCTCGGGTTGTTTGATTTGAGTTAAGCGTTTGCAGCCCTCTTCTCTCTCATCCCAGCCTCCCCTGCTACCTAATGAGCTCTTCTGGCTCTTTTCCCACCAAAAGCCATTTCTGCTCGTGCTAGGATGCTCCCTGCTCCCTTCCCTTCAGCACACAATGGAGGATTGCTGCTGACTCAGTGACTGGATGTGTTCACCCTCCCTCGCCATGCTCTGGGCACCACCAGCTCTGTCCTCCTCTCACTACTGCCGTGGTGCTGAGCACAAAGGATGAGTACGGGAACACGGAGCTCAAATTGGCCTGTGCCATGCAAGGAGAGGCAATGCGAGCCAACAGCACCACTTGCATCCACCTCAGCACCAGCACGGCCCAAGCAGACTGCCCCAGGGGTCTGCAGCCAAGGGAGTGACATGGAGAAGAGGCTCCAGCAGTTTCCACACCTGAAGTTTGGCAACAGAGTTGGTGGAGCCGCATTGTCCACAAGGATATCCACAGAGATGTGTGTGCCCATCGCAAGCACATCCTCCCCTGCCTCGAGGGGTGACACAGATGTCACCCAGCATCACCCCAGCACCCAACACATGGTGCAACCACAACGGGTTCGGTTGAGCTTTGTAATTCAGCATTTACATGATAATTACACTGCAGTTGTGGCGTTATTATAACGGATTTCTCAAGCCCTGGAATAAAACTTGAAGTTACAGGATTTTATACTTGTTACATACATCAAGCAATATAAACTTCAGCATCATTACAGTGACTGTATTAAGCAGGAGACTCAAGGAACAATAAGTCATTCAGTCATGCTGTTAACCTTTCAGTGATATGAAACAGTGGTAATTAGAGGTATCACAGAGTAATTACGTTATAGGTGTAGAGTAACTGCAGCACGGTTCGGCATTACAGAAGTATAACCATTTGTTTTGCAATTAAACCCTCCACAAAAAGGCTCGGAAAACCTGACTCTTCCCTAGGTGCTGCATTCCCCAGCTCCAGCATCTCCTCCAGTTGCTCCCTGCCCATTCCATGGGAGCCTCAGTGAAAACCACTGCCACAGCCCTGCCAGCTCTGAGGTGGTGGGGGGCTACAGCCCAGGGAGGAGGAGAAGCCCCTCTCCTCCATGTTATTAAGGTACTGAGCCAATGTGCTCCAGGAAGGAGCCTGGAGCTGCACAGAGAAGGCACGGCAAACGGGCTGTGGTGCTGGCGTGGGGCTGGGATAGGGGCTGGGATGGGCTGAGCAGTGCAGGCAGCCCTGGTAGGGTCCATGCAGCCCCATGCAGAGTCACAGCTCCATGGCCATCTCCAGCAGGCGTGAAGGTCAGGTGAGAGCTGCTGCAAGTGGCAGAGCAGCGAGCAGAGGGTTAAGGCTGGTGGGAGGCTGCGATGGGGATGTGGAAGGGATTTAATTCCAGAGCCCGGCTCCGATAGGTGGTGCAGGGGAAGGGGAGATGGAGAGAGAAGGGAAAAAGGGATCTGTGGAGTAGGGCTGCTCCTGGTAACGCCTGAACTGCTCTGTTCCTGCGGGCAGAGACCCCAGAGAATAGCTGGGTTCTGCCACGGGTCACTGCTGCAGGCCAGGAGGGTCTCCTGTTGGAAAGGGTATTTGCTGTGGAAGGACCATGGATGGCACCTGCTCGGGTGGGAGCGACAGGCAGAGAGAGGCAGCAGAGCCTGGGCTCCACCAGCCAGCATCCAGCCTGCACCCGCGGCGGGGGGACCTGGTCCCGCCCGTGCCCACACTCACCCGCTGTCCCTCCCGCCTACCGCGCACCGCTTTCACAGCACCAACGCTCCCATTCCTCCTGCGAGGCGGCACCTCTGGCCCCTGGACCGAGCCGTGCCTCTGCCCTCCGCTCGCACTATTTATACACCCAAGGTGAAAAACTCGATAACCTGCACACGCTATCAGAAAGCAACAAGCAATGGCACTGCCCGGGAGGGCTCCCGAAGCCCCTCTGGCCAGCGGGCTCTGGAGCATCCCTGCAATCCTGGCTGCCTGAGCAGTCCCTTCCACATTAACCCCTTCTGTTTTCTGCCGGGCACAAACTGAGAGCTGAGCCCACGCGGGCAGCACGACCCTCCCCTGGAACCTGAGGGATCACCCCACCCAGCAGGGACTCCCCACGGCCCCCGACTCACCTACCTCCGGACTGGGGGGCTGGTGATGGAGAGGTGAGCCCCTGCCATGGAAAATCACCCCCCATGGCTCCTGCCTTCCGACTCAGAGCTCTCCCTGCCCGTATTTAACCCTTCGCGTTTCTGCCTTGGGGATCGGCAGAGGGACGATTCCTCCTCTTGAATTAACCCTCGCTGGCAAGGGGAGCTGGGCACCGCCTGCTTGAGGGCTGATCTCCCTGCGCCCCAGGCAGCGCTGTCCCGGCCGTACCCTACCTGAATCGTAATCTGCTCCAGACCGGCTAACTCATCTGCTTAACTACCAGGGGAGGAGGAGGAGAGCTCCCACATCAGGATGCAGCTCTGCGCTCGCCTCAACGCCACCGAGCCCATGCCCTTTGCCGGGCGAGTCAGCCCCGGGGGGCCGGGACCGACCCCAGCCCCGGGTGGGTGGAAGCTGCGGATTCCCGCAGGGGCTGGAGCAAGGCAGGGAAGAGGCGCAGGGAGCCGGGCAGGGCGTCAGCAGAGGGAAGCCGCCCAGGCAGAGCGGGGCTGGAGCAGCCCCCGGAGGGGATGGAGGGCTCCAGGCCCCGGGGCACACGCTCCGCTCCCTCCCCGCAGCTCTCAGCCCCGCTGCCTCTCCCCGCCCGGCCGTGCCCGCACCGCTCCCCTCCACCCGAACCCGCACCCCGAGGCGCGGTGCGCACCGGGCTCCCGCGGCACGCACACGCACACACGCTCCGACTGTGCCCTCTCCGGTGCACGCACCAAGTTCCCCCGAGCACCAGCGCGGGTCCGAGGGAGGGGTCGCGGACGGAGCCCCCCTCCAGCTCCCGCACCGCCACTAGCGCCAGCCCCGGTTCCCCCCGCTCCAGCATCCCCGTCTCACTCACCTGCATCTCATTCTCGCCGGCGATCTCCTTCGGTCAGAAATGGCATCTCCCCTGGCCGCCCCCCACCCCCCGCCAAACCC
>JAOEHY010036331.1:0-35107 GCA_025447955.1 Psilopsiagon aurifrons
AGCAAGTAAGTGAATTCCATGATCTTTTTTCCCAGAAAACACTGCCTTCTCTGTACTGCTTCCAAAACCATGGCAAGCCAAAAAGAAGGGGTGGGGAAGGGGTTTCACATTACATGAAAAACCCTTCTTCACAGAAAGAAAATATACTGGATACAAAATCTCCCTAAACTATACTGATGCTCAACTCCATATTGCTCTATAATTTCATGAGTGTAACTTATTTTCCTCTTTCTTTCAGCATAAAATGAAATATCCCTTTGATGTTGAAAAGACACCAATTATTAGACTAAGTGACAATTCTTTTAGTCCCAAGCAGCAAGGGCTCGGGTAGAATGATCCTAGCCTTCACTCATGTTCTCAATGTCTAGTTTAATTCTTATAGTAAAGGAAGTACTGGTTTAGATTAGTTGATAGACACTACACAATTAGTGGTTTTGGCAGCTGAAAATACCAAATGTTTAGAGTATTTGGATCACTTGCACAGTTCTTTATGCAGCTAGTAAATGCTGCACCTAAGGAGGATGCAGCAACACTGATTTAGTTTTTTATCTAGACAGATAATTACTATTCTGTACAGTTAGCAGAAAAGGAAGATAGCAAAGCACCAATTTTTAGAGCATGGGTCTTCTTACTTTTTTCAAGGAATCATTTTTACATACTGAAAAGAGATGAGAGTTACGCAATTATTTCTTAAGACATTAACACTTTGATGGCTACACAGTCTTCAGTTATTTACTGGCACAAAAGAGTCCCACCGTAACAAAATAACTGCTGTGTGCAAGGGGTTATTAATTATAAGTGCATCTTATTAAGACATTCTATTTGATTTGACGTGCCAGCAGACAAAAGCTTTTCCCACAATCTAGGAAAGTGGGTATATATAAAAATTTATGTATACATCAGAGAGAAAAAGAGATTCAGCATATGCTGTGCATTCTTATATAACCACTGGACTTGAAGGACAGTAGAAGCTATTCTGTTTGGGGAAATCTATAACACACAGACGTGTTCTTCCTTTAGGAAAGCTGCCTACCTGAGCCAATTTTACCTCCCTGACAATCTATGTGTCTGTCAAATAGCAGTCAGATAATTGGTGACTGATTATTAAGAGTGTCTAACTTAACAATGAGACTCACTGTGTCTTGAGTTTTACTGTAACTCAACTCAGTTCCAGATGACTATGGTCCCAAGAAATACACCTCCGGTCTTACTGGCAGCCTAGAGTAATTGAATGTTTAGCCACAGGAAAAATCATAGCAAAAGCTACATTCTGATTTTTTGGGGCAAGTTTTTATGGTATGCAGCATATTGTAAATATCCACGAACAGTCTGAGTTTGCAAAGCCCACACCCATCAGCTTGCAGTGGGCTTTGGGATAAGCAAGGTTTAAGGAAGGTGTATACTGACTGTGGACTTACGGAGTAAACTGAATGTCTCACCAGGAGATAAATACTTACTTGAATTAGCAGTTCTAACTGACAAGAAAAAAAAAAAAGACCTTTTATGTATCTCTTTTCCAGAGAAAAAGACCCAAACAAAACCAGACTGACCGGATTCAAAAAACCCTTGTTTAGTAAGATTGAAGAGTGTAGGGATAGCTGTACTCATCTGAGACTGTTACTCCTGGACAGACAGCACACTGTTTGTCACAATATGTCCAGTTAATCTTTTGTCTGTCAATTGACTCCTATGTCCTTGAGACTCGGTTGTTCAATGTAGCATTAAAGCTTACAAATCAGAGACACATCCAAATCACGTAACCTGTTGCAAAAGTAAGAGAGTGGGGGGGAAAGACATTCTGGGACATGAAGCTTTCACCCAATTTCAGAAAAGTTGTTAGCTCCAGCAGCTGACCTAGACAACTTCTATTTCAAGCTTCTTCAATGTCAGAAGAAGCAATTTCTGCCTTTGCCCATTTTTAGTAACAGTAACAATAGTCAACAAATCATGTGCAATTATTTTGAAATAAGATCTGATTAGAGAAACGGATACCAAGTTAGCTACCAGCATCAGCAGGCACTTGTGATGCAACCGTTCGTGCTAATGCTGAATTTGGTCTTACTGTCTTGTCTGTAGAGGGGACTATTTTTACCTTAAGCTTTTTACGAAGTGGGGAATTCTAAGAGCAAGGTGTTGCTTTTTTCTCCCTACAATTATTTATGAACCTTTTTCAGAAGCAGCCACGTTTTGTGCCTAGCTAAGCAGTCTTCAGCAGGATTTAAGGCCCTAGTCTAACCCTCAATGAGTTTAAGCAGGATCTCTTGTGACCACCTTCGTTTTTCCTACAATTATTAGATTCTTTAGCTTTCAAGGTGGAGAGAAAATGAGAGGAAAGATAATACTTGACAGTCTAGGAGTACTTTTTCCTTGTCCCTTCCTAATCACATTCCTCAGTTTTCCTGGACTCTTCCTCCCATTACACTTGTTGAATGAACAGATTGTTTCATTGGGAAGTGCTGCTTCAACTGAGAGATGAACGAGAAAGGGAAGAATAGAAAGATGCCTGTTGGTCAAAGACCTACCATCCTGTCAACTTCCAAGGATTCTGGGCTGACGAAACAATGATGGGGAGAAACCAGGGACTTTTGAAGGAGTGAGAAACTTGTCTTTTCAGTCGATTTAATAAGTAGCAAAAATACTAAACCTGGCTTCACAAAACACACATTTAATTTGAAACAGAGAACACCTAGCTGAAAACAACCCCACATAACTGGAACATGACATTTACTAACTTCCAGATGCATTTAGGCCAGCTATTTGAGCTCAGTTCACAGTTTATTTCTTCTCTTCAGCACTATTTCTCCTTTACTTTTTCAAAAAGGTAAATATAGATGAACAACATACATGTTCCAACAGTTAGACCTCCTATGCATACTTTATCTCCGCTTCCTGCTGTACTTGCGGGAGAGGCAGTAGCATGTATTCCAAGTCTCTTTTTTAGATTTGGGAATAGGTTACTTGTAACTTCCCTGTACACAATTCCTATTACAGAAGAGACACTATCTTATTTAAATGCATTGGAAGCTGCCTGTCACTTTTGCTGGTGCCAATGACAGGTGGGGGAAGATAGAAGAGTTTTCCCACTGCCTGTGATTGCAGCCACAGGACTTATTAGCAAATTACATTTGCTAATAAGGTTAAGGAAGCCAAAATGCAGGGGTGGCAAGGGCTTGGAATTCTTGGGAAATGGCATAGAAAATAAAAATCATGGAAGTTCAAAGATGGGAAGACAAATACATAGAAGTGGGAAGAGAGGTTAAGATAAAATCAGAAGAAAATAAAGTGAACTGGGGGAGAAGACAAACTTTAACTTAAGAATAAACCAAAGTATTTGAAAAAGAATGGTTACAACAGTCAGCTGTGTGTTCTGAAAATGTCACCATTAGCTTTTATAAGTTAAAATACATGGAAAGAGGAGATGTCACTTTTTTCTATGCGTTGTTGCTGCTTCCTGATTTTGGCTAATTCTTTCCAGCCCCCTCTATGCTCCATCCCTTCATTCTTTTATCTCCAAAAGGAAAAAAAAAACCAACTCTACAAAATAACGTTTTTCAATTCATTCTACACCACTAAGATGCCAGCTGTTTCTTACAGCTTAGTATATTAATAATAGGAATGCCTGCTGACAGTGCTGATTTCTGAAAGGACTGATTTGTTAACTAGAATCAACACACTGAATATATATGCTTATGTATATATATATGGGCACATGTACACGTAAAACTTGCTCAGAAGTGACATCTTGCTCTAGCTATGAATACTTATCTACAGCATAAATTATTTCACTGGCCTTTTTACCATCTTTATTTCACAACTATGAATCTAAGAGTATTTCAACCAGGCAAATCTTGCTATTGGGCAGACCGAGTGTGTAACAGCTGTAGATAAAATGAGTGTAATGTGGAAATGCAGTACTTCAGAGGTGATTTTCAGAGACTCTGTGCTGTGGGAAGCTGCTGCTGCAACAGCTTTCTAAAACAGAGAGCGCGCACAACCCAGACAGGGTTAGCTGTTTCCTTGTCTAGACTAGGAAGGCAGAAGTACTGCCTCTGAATGCTTCCCATTTCCTGTGGCCAGGGCTGAGGTAACAATACCTTTGAGCCTTAAGTGTGAAAGCTGGATTATGCTCAAGTCCAGCAGAGAGATGAGGAAGCACGGCAGGATCTTGTTGGTCTGGGAACAAGATCTATCAATCGCACATGTTACTTAACAGGAGAGAAATAATAATGCTCATTCATTACCTTCTCTTCTGAGTCCCCTGGCTGGCAGGTAATAACTCCATCTCGTGAGCCCCCAGCGAACGTTGCTTTGCAGTTTGCAAGCCACTGTTTTGAGAGAAAAATGAAAAGATATAAACACAACCTATGGTTTGATTTGAAGAAAAGTAAGCAAAATCTCAGTTTCACAGCATAGCATGCAAACAAATAAAAACCTGCAGTTGTATTTTTTATTTACACAGATTGTGGCAATTTGTTTTGACTGTAATTTAAAAAGTGTACTTCTGACTTCTCCTGGTACTTGCATTGCATAAACCAAGAAAATTCATTAATTACTGAATAAGAGAAAGGAGAGACCTGGAATGTTAAAGATGTCAATGTTTCTAAAATTAAGGGATACAGTAACTATTTTTTTTTTTAATTTCTGGTTCATATGTTCAGGAAGAAACATTTAATGAATCCAGTACTGAAAGATGTTTTTTTATTGAACATCAGTTTAACCAGATCTGAGTGTATCTGCAGTCTCCTGACATAGCACATATATGTACAGAAGAAGTACACACATGTACAAAACATAATCCAGCATACCGAGAGCGTTGCTTCTTTCCTGTTGTTGTATGTGTCCAGGTACTCCTGTAGTTCTAAAACACTGAACTTCAGCTTTTCAAGAAGGCCACAAGAGAGAAGCTGGAGAAATGAAATCAAAAGGTCTAGTAAATGTCACTTCAAAAATATTAACAGCAGAAAGCATTGTAAAGTTCTTGCAAAAATATACTTAGATTTACAGATACTAATGCTGAAAAATATATTTATGCAAAATTATACATAAATAGAATACTAACCTGAAAACTCAATGGCAAAAGTTGCACCAATGATAACATGGAGTTGAAATTGTGTTCTGTGTTTAACACTTTTGCAGAGGACAACAAATACTGCACAAAGCCTAACTAGTCATCTCCACAGAGGAGCAGCTCTTCCATGTTCATGGCAGTGGACCCAAGAATACACTTTGCAAGTTCCTACTTCTGTACTTCTGTGTGAGGCCACACTGTCCTGATGCTGTTGCATAAATATGGGCCAGAATGAAAACAGTGGGAAGGGTCATCTCATTCATTCCCTAATACTTATTTTTATCATCCAGCTCACATCACCGTTGATTCAAATGAAACCATTAAACAAATTACCCTAAAAATAGCTTCTCCTTTTTCCATTTGTGGAGCCAGCAGAGTAAAGCAGCACCTGTTCTATATTGTTTTCTGGCACAAAGGCTTAACACATTGCAACTGTTCTATGATTCTATACTGCCCATCTGCCAGTACCTACCTAATAAAATAATATGAAAAATTAATGGAAATATGGTTAAGAATAAGAAATAAAATTAGAGATAGGAGGTATCTTTTTGACATATATGCTCAGGAGTTGCTCAAAAGCAAAAGAAAGAGCCAGTAAAATAACACACTGCAACACAGCACATGCATTTTGAAAAGAAATATACTCACTGTTTCTGCATCTACAAAAAGGGTGGGACATTCTGAACATGATGTTAACATCTGAGAAGACCTCACAAACTTGGAGCCTATTCCTCGCAGGTTGTCTCCTAAGTAACTAGCCGCATCGCAGGTTAGGAAGCAGAATCTTTTCTGAATATTCTGGAAAGAAAAATACAGCTTATTGTATTCTTCACTGAAGTAAAAGCTTCTTTCCTTTGCAAGCAAATGGCATGATTTTTTTCTCTCCACACAATAACATGTACAAAAGAGACCATCTCCCTACGGAGAACTGAATGTCTGCTCAAGGATACTAAATAATAGTTATAATGCCAGAGACAGCATACAGCTGGGCAACTGCAAAACTAATTACACAATTCGTAATAATCTACTGCTGAAATACATACTTTATTTTAAAGACGATTCAATCTTTATAAAGCCTTTTATCCACAGGTAGCTTTTCTTTCTTGGCTGTACAGAGTTAACAGAGTTGATCAGCACATGACTTTTTCTGCCCATTCTGGGCATTGTTTTGTAAGTATTCCATGTCAAGTGGCTAATCAGATAATATAATGGACATCCTAATGCCAAACAGCAGCATGGAAAAATCAGAAAAACCCTTTTGTTTTCTCCTGTGGGAAAAACCTTCTTACTAAAACTTCCCTGCTGCTTGGGAGGACTCCAGGAATACTACATTGCATCCGGGAATTATTCTTCTCAGAAGATTTTTTTGGTGTTTTGAGTTCTAATCCAGTCAAGTCTTCAAGAAACATTCTCGTGCTGATAGTCTCTTTTCAGTGACTAATGTACAGATTGAATAATAAATAAAACCAATATGTTAGTCTTGCAGGAACTGGAATAATGATATTGATAAATACACAGCAGGTTTCACTGCCAAAATGTATCTCACTAAGGTCAACTGCTCAGCAGGTGGGAGCAACATGAAAACAGAAAAAAAGTATAAAAGTATGCAGTATTTTTGTATGATTCATTCCACATTACCATAGGCATTTTTCTGAGGTTAGGACCTGCATTACCATAAGCATGCCTCAGTGAAGAGAAGTGCTTCCCAAATACCAGTCTGGATGACAGACATATAAATAGCCTGTTACTGTTCCTACACTGGAGCACTGAAGTTAAGTACCTAAAATCAAGCAATAACTAAATTCAAACTTTACTGATAATGTAAACTGTTGGACTGCATAATTTTTTTAAAGGAAGTTACATAAGCCCTCACATTGTAGGTAGGGTAAATACTATCAATTTATAAAATGGTTAAAGACAAACTTCCTCTACAGACCAACTTTGTAAGTGCTCTGTCTAAAGCATCTGAACTGACTGTGTGCACATGAAATCAGATAGACTGATACTTTTCTTACTATATGTTTCTACCATCTTAACACAGAAACAAAGCACTATACATGTCACTCAGGACATGGATCAGATTCTCTGCTGCACTGAGTCTGTAATAGAGGTAAGAGGCTTGTAGTAATTACCATTGAAACAGGTAAATTATTATTTTTATGAGCAACTAGCAGAACCATCTGAATCACAGGGCTTGTTGACAGTTGGAGATTTATTACAATGATGCCTTCTGAAAAGAAAAATACAGTCCAAGTCTTAGTGAAACTACTGCTGACAACCCTTCAGGACAAGCAAAGAGATCTAGATTTGATCTTAACCCACAGAAAAGAGCTAGCTGAAAATATGAAAGTGGAACAAAATTTAGAAAAACAGACTATGGAAGAGAGTCCGAGAGATGTTGGTTGAAAGGGACATCTGGAAAACATCTGATCCAACCTTCAACTCAAAGCAGGTCTATTACCAACACCAGATCAAGCCAGCATGGTCCAGCAGAGTCTTGAAAGCTCTATGGTCACATTCTGGGTGACCTGAGTAGGTGCTGCAATGCCCTCCTGGGGAAGAGTAATTGAGTTCATGAATCTGAGGCAGTGAAGGAGACAGATCACAGAAGTAATACAACTGAGTTCAATGAATTCAGAATTTGCAGGAAGAAGCCCATAAGAAATAACTTCATGGGGAAAGGAAATAACAAGAGGTAGCTGTTCCTTAGGGGGAAGAAAAAAAAAGAAAAAAGGAGGGCAGAAGCACATTCTGTACCACTGAAAGATAGAAAATACATTAAGACATACACCTGCCTACATCACGGATATTTCAGTCAGGCAAATACTCATGCAAAAAAGAAGAACAGAAAGTGAAACTGCTTAAGTTACTAACTTGGATACCAAAATAGCACAGCAATGTAGACACATATATTGCCAAATAAACCAGTAAGAGAAACAAAGGATGTCAAGAGGCAAAGTAGAAATAATTAAGAGGAAGGCCAAGGAATCACAATGGAGAGAAACAGCTACAAACAGATGCTACTGAAAAGACCAATGTGCTTAATGCCTTCCTTTGCCTTATTGCTCCCAGAAGGAGCATCTGTGTACAGGTAACTGAGACATCTATAAAAACTGTGGTGAGAAAATATCTTGATAGTAAGGGCTTGGATATTTTTACATCTTTGCAGATTAGGGAAACATGCTACAATAGTTCAATACTGGCTAAAGAGGTCTAGGAACCATAACAAGTATTTTTGAGAACTCACAGAACCCAGGGTATTGTAAACACTTGAGCAAAGTGCTTATCTCTAAAAAACCCAAGAGCAAAAGAATTAAACACAAAGTTCAGGAAATGAGAGAACAAGTAAGATGTGAATAATAGTACTAATTTGGTCAGAAAAAATCATATGAAACTGTTTAGTTTTCATGAAGGGCTAAGATTTTCTATTAAGAAGAGAAGCGATTGATATGGTATACATTAATTCATTTACTATCTTAGAAGGCAGAGAATCCTGGTCTAGAGGTAACTAGGTGTGCAAAACCATATTATGAAGCATATCAGCAGCTCACTATCCTACTGCTAAGATAAATGGAGTAGAATTCCACTAGGGACTGTGTCAGGAACTAATCAAGTCATTAATGAAAATACTGAATAATGGAATATGCTTCATGCTTATGAAGTATATGGATGGTTGAGCTGCAGGGGCTACAAACTCCTTGGAAACCTGGATTAGAATTCAGACTGATCTTGATAAACTGGAGAAGTGGTGCATGAAAAGAAAGACAAAGTTGTAAACCTAGGATGAAACAGTCCACAGAGAATGTTCAGGATGGAGAATAACCAAGGAGGCAACTTTTGCAGAACAATATCTGCACACTAGATTGGGTTACAAGTGGAAAATGTGCAGTAGTCAGTAGAGAAGTTTTCAACATGAATACCTTCTATAAAATACGTAATCCTTTATAGTCAGTGCTGGTAAGAATTCAGGCTGAAATACAGAACCTCTCACTTTTCAAGTAATGAACAGACTACTGAAGAGAGCCCATAGCAATACAGAGAAGTTAAGGTGGCTTATGGGAAGGCTAAAAGAACTGAGGTTAAATAAAAGAAGTTTGGGATAGGTGAAGTCATGGTAATGGTCGTCAAACTGCAAAGAAGAGAGTAAGTACAACTGTGTATACAGCAAGAAGCAATGGGCATGAAACACAGAAAGAGAAGTTTTCAAGCAATTAAGGAGAGCTTAAGCATTGGACTACACTGCCTAGGAACATTGTGAAGTTCCACCTGAGCCTAAAGGTTAAAAACAGTCCAGAGAAAAAAAGTTAACAAACATTTGACCAGCATGAACGTTACAGTTGATCCTATGCTGGGCAAGATAAGGAACACAAACATCAGGTCCCTTCCAGCATACATCTAGTCATGTGTTTTAACAGTTCTAGTTTATTTTATGAAAATAACTTCCTCAAAGCATTTCAGTCATGGTTTCATCAAAAGCTGACCAGCTCACAGTCTAGATTCAAGAAAACATATCCTTCCTTTACTGTTTTCCTTTTCAGATATTCATAAAAGCACCAATCAATCTATGGCTAAGAAGATAAGTCTTGAATAGTGTTTTAAAAGCATTAAAATATAAAAAAGCAAGAGACTGTACTTTGGTATGTATGTATATAGACTTCACTATCTTACATGGACTATTAGTTCTACAGTAAGTTATCATCTCAGCTATGTCCTTTTGGGTGCAGATTACAGTGGCTGTAATCTTTCAAGCAAAGTCTAAACACAGTATATATTTTATAAAGTGGGACTAATGTGAATAATAATGCTAACCACAGGCATATTATGAATAGGTGCATGCCTGCATATAGTCACTGTGTCAATGTGCATAATAAAAAAATAGTTTTAAATGTTTTCTTCTTAACCTCAGGTTTCCTCTTCTGAGAAGAGGACTTCTTGTAATAAACCAGCTTGGTTGTGGAAACTACTTGCTAGCTCTCAAATCTACTGGTCTTGGAACTGGCTGTTCTGCTGGCAGACATTTGATTTGATGAAATACAAAGAGGCAGCTGTAAAGATAATCCAGAGATCTCTGAGCTATGACCCGTTTACAGGAAAACTACTTCAGTAATGTCAGAAATTACAAACAAGTTTAAGGTGGTGAGGGCCAACCTCCAAGGTACCATTAATTTGACACAGACTGAAATGTAGGTGACCTGGAAAATGCACTTCTTTCACTTCACCAAGTATACAGCTGACAAGCTCCTTCAAACAATGATTTTGTTTCACAGTTAAATATTTTGGCAGTACTTTGTGTTGCAAGCCTAGCACATACTGGGCTGCTATCTGAAACTTCCTGTTCGTGAGGGTCAAAAGCCTTTTAAGTTAGCAGATGAGTAGCAAAGTTTCATGGTGCAAACACAGTATAATTCCAGACAAACTGGGATCTTATGACAAAAATCTGGGAAAATAATACTCCTATCTTTTAACCTGGAAGAGGGGAACAAAGACACTTTTATAAAATAAAAATATGGCTGTGACTCCAGCTAGAAAGTTCTGGTTTGCTAATACCATTAACACTTTTTTTTAATTAATTTTATTACTGTTATTCAGGTTTTTCTGTTACTGATTTTTTTTTTTTTTTTTTTTTTTTTTTGAGAGCAGTACTGTAGCTCTCTCCTTTAGTGTCAACTGCAGAAAATGAGTTAGCCATCTTAGGAATATAGGGCAAGCACAACAGCAAATGTAGCTAGTGCAAGTTAAAACAGGTATTTTACAGGTAATGTTCAGGTCCTGCATTACACAGCATCATTTATTTGGTTTTCAAAAGTGTGGCACCAGTTCCCTTTCACCTCTTCCAAGAGAACAAAAGGACAAATAACTCTCGAAACACTTGAACAGGGCTATTAACCTCTACGACTGCAGTAATGGCAGAAAAGCTGAAAATACATCATAAAGAAACAGAGAACTAATTTTCAAAATTGAACTGTCATGCACTGAAGTCAACCCTGTTTTGGTTTTCCTTCCAAATGGCTATTTACCAGTGTTTAAAAGGTACCCAAACATTACAGTGGTGTAATGTTTAAAGGAAGACACAGTATGCAGCTAGAAAAGACATCATGAACTCTGGTGGAGCACAGAAGAAACAGGTTGGAGAAGAGATTCTTAATGTGTGATGCTTCTTTCTCATAAGGATAGCCTTAAAAATATAAAAAGGTCTTGAGAGTGTATAATTCTTAGTAGGGTACCTACTGCTAATAAAAAATGATGTACTCTCAAGATCATGGGTACTTAAATTCTGCATGAAGTTACCTGGCTGTGAAAGTTCACTGCTGCAGCATGCTAAATATCCTGCAGCTGCCTCATATAAGACAGAAGAAACAATTAAAAAAGGATTTAAAACTAATTATAGATAAGAACAGGCAGTCGTTCCTTAGAACAGCTTGTACATTTGAATTTATTTTTTCTTATCTTTTTTCAAGATTCTTATCTTTGCAAGCGTGCACTTTTAGAAAGGAAAAATGTATTTCTAATCTTCAGTCAGTCTCTGGAACCTATGTTACATGATGGCAGCTGGATATTTGGAACACAATATTTAATAATGTTGACATTTACATGGGCATGGTCAGATTTCAACGGTTTGAGATGAAAGAACAGATAACAATAGTTTGAGATGAAAAGGCTATTTCCTGTCTCTTGCTGTTAGTGTTTCAGGCTATTTGTAAAGTACTAAAGAAAATATTCTTTAAAGTGGATCCATATTTTATGACATTACTTCCAAACCTGCAAGTATGAGATATGTACTATTTTTTATGATGAAACTGGTCCTAGGAAACAGTTCTGCATAAAAAGCGAGTATGGCAATCCTTCAACATGCAGAATTACAATGATTATATACCTAGTAGCTCTTTCTGGTACTACTACCAAGAACCATCCTAACAGCCACACATGGTCTAAACATTTTGATTGTGTAACTTAGACTTATTTTCTCACCTTAAACAGGGAAGAGAACACATGAAATGTATAAACTGCACAGGAACCATCAGAGTCGCACATGAGCTGGTTGATATGACTACGCCAAGCTTCCTCTGCATCATCACATGCTGCTGGCTGAAATGCAGCAAGGATGGCAGAAAAAAATGGTGAGGGAGGAGGGGAGGCATTTCGATCAACATCTCCAAAACTGAAGGATAAAAAAAAACAAACTGTGATGAAAGGAGAATACCAGGAAGGTGGCAGATAAAATAGCCCACAACAGAGAGGCATAATCACAAGATCAATTACAGCACATTTCTAAAAATATTCATCAACTTTCAAATGACTTTTGAAGGTTACCAAAGTGTTGGCTACAGTAATAAAACCCTCCAAATACAAATCCCTATCTTCAAGCCATTATCATCTATCATTCTCCAACTCAGAATACTTCAATTGTTTTATTGTATCCTCATTTGGAAGAAGAAGGCTGAAACTTCACAGAAGGATACAGCTCATGAAGAAAAACTCCTTTTTTAGGAAAAATTGGTTTAATAATGTATAGAAGTACTGAAAAGAATCTTGGCATGTACAAATATTATATACACTGACTGTTTCCCAGTGTAATGGACTGGAGAATAACCATCCCTCCTCCACACTGTTCTTAGGACAGAGCATTATTTTGGCACTCCATGGTCAGTGAGATCTGCTGACATCCATTTTTAAAGGGAACTAAGCTACTTGATCTTGCATTATTACCCTTTGAGATGGAGAAATACTTCCTATAGCTCCCAAGAACAGGAACTGTGATTCTGAAATGTGTGGCACACAAAGACCAAGCTTCTTTATATATCCTCATTCCTTTCCATAAACATCCGCTAATTGCAGTCTAACTCAGCATCCAGAATCTGAAAGATCTCCATAACACATGGAAAAATCTTGGTGCCTTGTTGCAACATATACTGGAGTCCAGCCACACTTACCAGCAGCATCAAGAGTAAACCAGTACTAGAATATATAAAGAGATGGGATTTTTGACAATATCGCGACTTCCTTATGACCCGTAAGAAATCAGACAGATGACCTGTTGAACAGCTAACTAAAGAGTATTTCCATTACTTTGAACCTTTAAAAATCCTATTTTTTTTCTTTTGATTGAATACATTATATATATAATGACTAACTGCACAGATGTGTGTAAAACCCATATCTTCTTTACACTAGAAGGAAAATCTTGGGGTGTTTTTTTAATTGTGTGATAATTATACAGGTAATTAGGGCATTGTCTTCTCACTGCTCTAAACTCATGACAATTTCAAAGCTTCTGTAGTCAAAATAGCCATTGCATTAACTGGCACATTGTTAACACTCTACAGTGTAAAAGAACTTTTACAAATAATAGCATATACAAGTACCTAGCAAGAGCAAATTGTTCCAGCCTGTCAACTTTCTCTTCAGTCTCTGTCATATCCAGACTAAGGCTATCACTGCACTCAAATGCTCCAGGGAGTTCATTTGTAGACCCTGAAAGCTCATCCTCATGGACTGCTGTATCGTGTTCTTCATGTACAGCTTCAACCTAGGGGATTGAATGATGATGTCTTAGAAAACAGCAAATTAGTAAGTTAATTCCACTAATAAAGCATTTAATTGAAAAAACCCACCTGATAACATGTTAAATGACACAGATATAAAGCCACAGATTAGAAATTGAATGAATCAAGTTACACTTCTTCAAAAACACTGCATTTGCTTAATTTGCCATCTTGGATCAACATTATTTTTTAGGCATTTCTTCAACTTAATTTGTCTAGCAAAGATTTTCAGATTTCAATTCATGTGGCAACATAACAGGGAAGTATTTTTTTTCAGGAAAAACAATAGGGTTCTTCTTACTCTCAGGCTGCCCTTGTCACTTATCACTTTATTGCGCCCAAGAGTGTATTAAAAAGCCTCAAAAATAATGCAAAAATCCTCACTGCCTGGAACACTCTATGCATGTTTAGAATTAAAAATTACTTTTAGCATGTCATTTACATAGTAACTTCCATTCAAGAGGAATCCAAAGCATTCTACAGGCCACTAAAGGGTTATGCTTCTACTGTTTCCTTCCTTTTTCACCCATTATTACCTAAAGCTCTTGATTTCTTTTTGAAACTTTCAAGTTTCTCTTGCATTTTTAATCATAACAAATTTGGTTTCAGTTTTAATCTTTTGGCTTTTTGGTAGGATTGGAGTACACTTCCAGAAATGGGTGAAAAATATCTAAACCAGCATAATCTAAATCTTTGTATCCCTCAAAGCATTACCATCACAGCCTTATAATCCCTTACAAAGACTATCTTCACAATTGATTACCACCTTTAACAGAAAATAAGTTTCACTGGTTTTGTGAGGTTAACAGTAATAACTGGATTTTGGCCCTGAAACACTTGAGAAGAGGACTAGATTCTATGATTCTACTTAATCAGTCTGTTGCTTTCATTTACTGAATCTTTTTAAAAGTTGAGTGATATTTTTGGTTTTGCTTACAGTGCAACAACTGAATATTTTTGTACGGCACTAAAGAAGCAACAAAAAATCTCCTCTGTATTGCTGACATACCATCAGATCTCTGAAAATAAGAACTCAGAGGAAAAGAGAAACAGGAAAGAGCTCAGATTTTGCTTTATCAAATTAAATAAAAATTATTTAGGTGCAAGATTCAAGTGTTTTTTACTAAAAGTTGGATGACTTCTTCCTTAAAATACATACAATACCTGGCTTTTTAACTTAATTTATACCTACTCCAATTAGTTTTGGGTAAAAACACAGAAGTATGCATACTAGAAGAAAATAACAGTAAGAAGGCATTCTCTATAAACTTACAAATTCAAACATCTTTGTAACACTGGCAAATCCTTGTCAACTTGGGTTATGTATTTCACCAATATCAAACGTTCATCAGGTCTACCTGTATTTGCCAGTCAATCTCACAAGAAATTGCTGTGATTTTATTCTTCATTGATTTACTTTTTCCAAAGCTTTTGATTTTCTGATGATGGGTATTTGAACCATAAAGAAATTTTCACAGTAAAGATTCTAAACCCTCAGGCTTATATGAAGCTCATGAACTACAATTTGCAATTCTTAATGTGCACATCAATAGCTACTGCAGCTGGATACATGAGATTAGCTGCAGTCACCACCTGCAAACATCTGTTCTGACTGCAGCTTCCTGAACTGAAATTCGGCCAACTTCTGCTTATGGTTTTTACATGGTAACTTGTCTAATAACAGTTGTTTTGACAAATGATAATGAGTTTACCTTTTCCGCAATGATTATTTTGACAGGTTCCCCTCCTTTCCTATCCTTACTCACACTTCCCTTCTCCTGCCTTTTCTTACTTCTGGGGAGGCTTCTGACACAAACAATTTGTTCAATATTCAGCACAATTCCAAGCTTGTTTTCTAGGACTCCTTCACCAGAAGTTTTCATTACTTCTGTTACATGCAGTGCTAGCAATACTGTATAATTTTTGTATGTAGCTGTATTTGGAAGGGACTAAGAGCAGGAACTGGAATGAAAGCTGTTGATTACACAAGACTTATTTTTTCCCCAGCCCCGTTCTGCATCATCACATGCCCTTTCTGCCAAAGTCACCCAATTCAGACATGATAGAGAAAGTTTTACTTTCTCTGTAAAGCAACAGTGTCATAAAGCCACTAACCCCCACACACATCCCACCCCAGATTATATTTCTGGAGAGACACTGGGAGGAGTAGGTTCACCTGATCTCCCACAAACAAGTATTAATAACAGGAAATTAAAGAAACCATCTCCACATTGATAAATCACTTACCAAGCTTACTCTATGTTCATCTTCTGATACAACTGTCTGAAATAAACTGTGCTGAACATGGTTGTTGTGTCCTTGCAAATCCTGCCTCTCCACCCCCCCAGGATGGCTTAATTTTGCAGTCATGAATTTAAAATTTCTAAATGTCTGCCAAAAGGCAACAACTGAATCCAGTGCACATAACTGCACAATAGGTTCCCACATACAGAAAAATCTCAGAGAATACACGCATACACCCACCACATGAGTTAGCGTATCATTCATTTAAATCGGCATGAAGGAACAAAAGTCTATTCCCTTAGGGTTGTAACTCGCAGCCAGTTCATGAATGTGTCTTCCAATGAGCTTGCAGTATCTTGGTGCATATGCAGCGCCATATACTTAAGAAACAATACATAAAATATTTTAATGAAGAAAGTCTAAGTAGAAGGAAGGAGTACGAATGTGCACGAGCATATGAATGTATTGTACTATGCCAAACAGGAAGTCAGACTGTACTTGCTTTCATAGATCAAAGCCTTTATGAAAGCGTAGGTAAAACAAACTTGTAAACGTGTTATTTAGAATACAGTCTAGTTGGAGAAGAAAGTAAAAACATATTCACCTTAGATCCTTCGGACACTTGGAGATTATTCATGTCAGGCAAAGACACATCAAAGCTGGATGTTCCTATATTAAAATGATGAGGGTCTGCTGATGTTGTGTCACACGATGTAGAAAGTGAGTCAATATGATTTGTATCCTCAGACGGGGAGAGAGTTATAATCTGTTTAAAAGACAAAATAAGCACAGAAGAACTGAGTATATGGCTATCCTACCACACACTGCAAAACAGATACTGTTTAAAAGGGCAGTGATGGTGGCTCTCATAGTTCACATGCAGACGTATTATCAGTGTTTCTCATAAAAATTGCATGCAAACGTCCCAGAGGTGAACAATGAAAATCTGACACAGTTTTAACAAACTGGAGCTTTGTCCTATTTCTTTAAGCATTAGATAACATCAGAAAGATTTACTACTGGCCAATTGTGCAAAACTGTCACATAGTAATTTGTGGGAAAAAAGGCCAAATAATCAGATCTGATGTTTCCCGTGTTTTGAACTTTGCATTAAAAGTTCTGTTTACATTTGCAAATAAGGGAAAATCAAGCAACAACCAAACACCCCATTGAGTGCCACCCCGCAATTTCAGCTGATTACATTGCTCCTGGGGGAGAGGAAAATAAAAGCCCAGGCTATTTAAAACCACAACCCTGTATTTTCTTGAATTGCAAGTTTGCAACTTACTAGGTCTGAGTTCTCCAGGATTTGGCTGGTGGTCAGGTCCTCCTCCTCTGATGACTCATCTGAGTCCTCATGGTTCATTTTGTTGAGGCTGGGCGTGCTCCCTGAGAGCTGGCTCTCTTCCAGCAGCTGCATGTCGCACTTGTCCAGGCTATCCAGGGACCGTCTGCGCACTCCCCAGTTGAAGTTGTCCATGCTCTCCCCCTGAAATCAGATATAGGGTCAGCTTCCTTGGTTTGTAGCTCATGATATACAAAACACTAATATCATTAGATCAAAGTTAGCTCCAGAAATATTTTTATGTAAAAATATAATACAAACTTGATACAAACATTTTTTGTTTGTTCACCTGCAGATAAGAGCAGAAGCATGGAAATGACGAGTTAAATGAAGATTCAGTCTTTTCAGTAGTAGATGTTTTTCATGCATTTGCTGATTTAAGAATTTGGTTTTGTAAGTTCACATATACACACACATCAATACCAGCAGGGCAATGAGAGGCAAATGAAAAGTTTAGAAGCCATTTTAGAGGATTTTTCCATGATGTTTAAAAGTATTAGGAGCACAGATAATAGTAATGGTTCAACTGCAAAACCTATGTTAAAGATTTTAGGTTCTCTGCATTATATACATAATCATAATGATGAGTAGATTTGAATTAATCCTTCATTTACATATAGAATGGAATAGATAAAGCAGCACACCTTTTAAAATTGTTATTCTAGGACAATATTGCTTGATCTTGTAACTTGAATTTATGTGAATTATTTGAAACTATACTTTGAGAAAAACATAATTATCATTGCCCAAGATTTCATGTTTTAAAAAGGACACAGTCAAGTGGACCAAATATTTTATATTAACTTTCAGTTTTGATCCCATGCACAGTTACATAAAGCCAAGTGTGTTAAGCAACTGGCATAACTATTATGAGGCTGGAGAACTGATACAAAGATCACTTGATTTCTGTCATGTATAAAAATGACAATTAGTTTTCTACCATTTTTCCATTTGTTTCTGTATTTTCCAGTGGACTGTATCCCTTTTCCCTAATTGTGCATATTTCTCTTGCTCCCTTCTTCAAGCTTAGTCAGGTTCCTCTCTGGCAAATGCAGGAATGTCTCCACAAGTGCTCCTGTCATGGACCTGTAGAGGCCAAAGGGGCCTCACACAGTAAGAAGGGTCTACCCTAACGTATCCAGCTGCAGTTTTGGGTACTTTATCTAGGTGAAAGCCCTCAACTTACATCAATGTGGGAAGGAAATTCATGGAGAAAAATGTTTCTTTTTAAGGTTCAGGGACTGACTGTTTTAAACAAGGATTCAACACTCTTAAACAAGCAAACCAACTGCTGAAAATTCAAGTTGGCAGTTATTTTTTTAAATACGAATGTGACAAAAATACAGTTCTGCCTAAAAAATCATAAGCATTACTATCAAATCACTGATTATGCGTATCTCCTGGGTTTATGCAGATTGAAATTAAGTGCAAGCATGGAGAAAAAGGTCCCAGTTCAGTAAAGTCCCTTAAGAAGATTTGCAATTTTAAATACTTAAGTAATCCCCATTCAGGACTACTCAGACGTTTAACGAATGGGGACCAAACTGCACAAAGTGCTATTAATTTAATTGCAATCTTACCTTCTTACCCATCAACAAACTTGCAAATAGATTTTATTTTGCATCACTGCCCTTTAATGGAATGTGGAACATGACTAGATAGAGGAAAAGTTCAGTTTCATGACACTAAGCTCACTGTTCATGAACAAATACGAGGAGAAAATATTAAGGGAAAAGACAATTCAGAAATGCAAGAACTCTAATACACGGGAACATTCAGAACTAAGGAATACACTATATTCCAAAAGCAAATGAACATGAAATCATTATGAAGCCAGACACATTATTGGAAGAACCCTGTTTTCATCTTGGGACTGAGATCACAGAGTTGTAGTTTCGTGTGGGAAAAGAACAGAAGTCATCTAAGATATAAGAAGTTAGGCCTCTTTAAATAATAAAAATGTCTGTTCAGTTCCAAATCATTTAATTTAACAACTTCTTTGCTTGTCCATCTTCCCCCACACAGGCTGGAGGACACATGAAGCAATGAGACATCCTCCACAAACACTTCAGTTACTGAACTAACAAGTGACAAAATGACATGATAAGCAAGCAAGCAAAGGTTACTGTCATCACTCCCTTATCCTCATGATGCCTTGTACAACTTTTGGTAAAGTTTCCAGCCCATGTCTCTAGGAGTTATTTCTTATTGCAGTTTTATTCTGCTATGTCTTAAAGAAGGAAGCCAGCTAAAAAAACCATAAAATTAAATGGGACACTTCCAGGGCATGCAGTTAGAATGGGGAGTGAATTACAAGTGATGGAAAATGGTAAGGAGAGATGAAATGCAGTATAATGCAAATACCCATAGTATTTGGGTTAGCGTAAGCTTGCTACAGGGGCACCCAGAATCATACTGAATTTAAACAAGAGGTCACCACACGTCTGTGAAGGTGGAGTCATTGTTATTATAGTCTGTTAAGCAATCTCTTTCATATTTAAGATATGAAGGGTGTATGTGAGTGATTGTACAATGACAGCAAAGCTATCTCCTATCTGAAAAACCACCTGTAACATACATCAATTCAACAGAAAACTGTCATGTACTTTAATGTGTCTGGCCAGAAGTGAGCAGGTACCACATAAAACTTTCCACAGTTACCACCCTCTGGCAAAGGAGCAGACATGCCCTTGCAAGTCACTCTGAACATTAAGACAACCCAAGGGAAAGATACAGAAAGAGGAGTAAAAATGGAAGTAACCTTGTGTAAGGGAGTACAGCACTGCTCCTCTGTAAGGGAGAACAGCACTGCTCCTCCATAGAGCCGGTAAGAATCATGCAAAACTTTGTTCACCCAAGTTCTTATTCTTAATGTATTGACAAAGTATACAAAGTTAATGGAGTCGCACAAATATTGTAGGGTACTAGCAGTAGTACTGCAGAGTTGCAGAGTAAGGCATTAGCTTCATATGGCTGTGTCTTTTACAGCATGGGCATTTTTAGACAAAAGATTTTTTAGGGGTTTGCATAACTGATGTATAAACTGCCAGAAACAAATATGCAAAATACTGTTTTTTCTGATTTTGGTTTCATTCATACAACTCTTTACAGTTGTCTATTATTCCAGTTCTCTCTATACACCAATTAACTGCAAGTTCAGGTCCCAAACTGGCAACTGCTGATGCACCTTTTCAGTTTTCTTCATAAATGAATCCAACAAAGTTGATAGGAGTATATAGCTGAAATAAATTAAGCTGCATGAATTAATTAATTTATTCAACTAAATTGCTGGTAGGCAGTGATGTAAACTTTCTGAAGAGGTCTCAGGCACCAGCTTTAGCAAGATGCTAAAAGCAGCCAATATACCAAAACGGAAAAGCTAGAAATTGTATATAATTTGCCCATGGAAACAGATGGCACAATCTTTACTATATTATAAACAATAATGTTCCTTTATTTCAAAGTATTACTTATGCACAAAGATACTAAAAGGAAAAATGGCTCAATTTGAAAAAGGCTGGTACTAGGATTAAGCTCTTTTAAAATTTGTGAAGACTGTTGAACACACCAAAACCAAACTTGAAATGAAGCAGAAGTTTCGAAAAAGACCTCAAAAATATTTCTAATAGAAGACAAAAAATGAAGCACCTGTCAGAAGTGCAAGTACACGCACACCCACCCATCTATGCACACTCTGAAGAGCGAGAGGGCAACAACAAAACTATGATGTTATTCTATAATACAAATTTGCAAGAAGGCATAACATATGCTGGCACATCTGAGTACAAGCAGCATTCTTACCTGAAGTTCCTGGGTAGCAGATATAACAGACAGAAAAACAAATAGAAAGAATCTATGTAAAATTACTGTATTAAAGACATCATAGAAAAACATTTGCCTACAACTGTAAGTAATATTATTACAGAAACTTCAGCCCTTCAGCCTATCTTTTAAGTTTGAAAGTAACCATTACTTGCTTTCACGCGTTTATGAAATTTCAAACAAGTGCATCTTGTGATCTGGGGATAACACAAGCATCACTGGCCTATTTGAATCATAAGGTATTTTTTGAAAGACTATTTGTACCCTTGCTAGCTTAAGTTTTATAACACTGTTTTATTCATGTTTATGAATATATCGAATTCTGACCTGATGCAAATGATATAATTTTAACTCGGTCGTTAGAGAAGCAAACTCTACAGTAGGTTTGAATTTTACTGAAGTATCCACTTATTTAAAGCAACTGCAAACTAAACCTTTGGTTTACTTATTTAGTCCAAGAGTGGACTAAACTTTTGAAAACAAGGTCTCAGATCCATGGCATTTTAAAGCCTGCATAAAGTAAAAGACTACATTTTCGATTTTACATCACATAAAACTAGAGAAGCTTAGTATCTGTTCCACAACCAATGTAAGACAATTACTATATTAATTTAGGCCTCTGTCTTGAAGGTAGCCACAGGTCTAAACCAAATGTTTGCAGGGTCACAGCCCATGAAGGTAAAATTATTTTGATAGGACTTACTGTGCACAATTATAAATTTAAAGCTCCTTTGTAATATTTGGCTAATGTATTTTCAACCATTGATGCCAACTGCTTCTTTCTTAATAAAGTCATGGGCAGCTGTGAGCCAAAAAATACTGTTTTCATACAGACAGTCCTAACTTTGGAAAATAAGGGCTCTGTGACATCTCTTTCCATTTCTTTATCCTTCCTTTCCATTGGAAAAAAAAAATAAAATTCAGATGCACATAAGTTCATATCTAAGGGGTCTGTTTACCTTAAAATTATTTTATTCCTGTAACTGAACTAGGAAGAAAACTACTTATTTCTTCTTGTACACATGTTCTTCCCAGGGCTTAGAGCGATGCCGAAGAGAATTCATGTTAGAATCTAGTCCAGATTATGACAAGACAATTTATTAAACTGTTGGTTTGCTGAACATCTGCACCTTAAGTACTTCAAAGGAGCTAATAATTTCTGAACATTTAAATAGTAATGAAACTCTTTGGCAATGGATATTGATTTTTGGCTTTTTCCTCCCAAAAAGAAAATAATACTCCAAGTTTTGTATAAGTGAGGGTAAAGGGTGTAATCCCCCAAAATGCAGTTCTCCAACTTCTTCCTTTTAACAGTTTCAGCTCAAGTTTAGCTGACTGGCTTCACCTGTCAAGACTTGATCTGAGCAGTCAGGGTTCTGTTTCGCTCCCGCACAAAATGATGAAATCACAGACACCTAAGCAGAGTGGAAGGTACATTTCTCCAAGTGTTAATGATTTCATCATAAGTTCCAACAGTAACAACAGCCTGAAGGCTTGAATTCATGTTTTGGAGGCTTACTCATTAACCAGCAGGTCTGGAACAATTTAATTTACGGGTTTTTAATCAGCAAAACTATTTTTGTTAACAATTTAGACCTTAAAAAATTGTCTTTAAATAAATCCACTTAAAAGTAAATTCACTGAAGACATACTGAAACAGAGGCTTTATCTTCCAGTAACAGTTTTGCAATGTTTCCTAAACTAGATTCAGAAAGGAAGGGTGTGGTACCCTCTTAAACTGTTATGCTACTGAAATAAACACTAAGTGAACATTATAAGTAATCTGAATTCAAAACTACTTTTATAGTTATACCGTTCAAGTTTTATGTTACGAGAAAAGCATAGTGTTTAGTAGAAAGAATATCTGTTTTAATAAAAAAACTGTTTCAGAGAAAATGTACTGTACCTCTCCATCTTCCAGCTCAACATCAAGGAAATCAAAGTCCCTAAAGACTCTGAATTGTTGTTCACTGTTTGAATCATCCATGTTCTCCTGCTCCCTTGTTCCGTCTTCTGAAGATACCAAACTTGTCTGGTGCTCAATCAGATCCAAATCACCACAGGAAGAAAAAATTACCTACAATTCAAAGGATTTCTCTTGTAACAAACTGTTCCCTCTGGTTGTTTCTTCCTAAAAGCTGTAATTGGTTATTCAGAAGACTGTATTTCCAGTACACACCTAATTCCTTCACTGAGTATTTTTAGAACACTATTATTTATGTTGGACAGGTGCCTTCAGATTAAACTTGTACAAAGAAACAACTTCAAACTGTAGGAACACGTCCAAGAATATTACGGCTACCTCCTAATGGCTGCAGATTGATGTGGCCTGGATGTTTGTGCACATTTATAGGAATAAAATTCAGAGAACTTTGCAGAGAAAAACATACTGTCAAGGGGATGAAATGGTAAATTCATAAAAAAAAAAAATCTCTGCTTAAAAATGATGTTCAAAAATATGAAAAGATTAGGAAAAACAACAAGCTGTATTTTTTTTCCTTTCCTACTAAAAATCATTATAGCTGCAATTTAGTTGTTTTCCTGCAGAAATGAAGGGTCTGTTTACCATAATATAAGTGACATGCAATATATTATAAAACCTTAAGAAATTTTCTTTTCTCCGAAGAAAATATTTCATAACTATTTTAAGTGCTTCCTACATTGGATGATCTATTGCTCATTTCCTGGCACTAGATAATATTGATTTTTAAAGAGCAACATCAGACCTACTGTCTAATGCAAAAGTGACATAACCCTCCCCTTTTATTTCTGTAATTCATTTTTTTACTTTATAAAGGCTCTATATGGGTAATAGCAGAGGTCATTACTCTCTACCCACTGAGATGGCAAAAGTAAAACCTACAGCATCACAGATCTCTCACAGCAGAACTGTATGTAGCTCTCTAAGTAAATTGTCTCTAAGCGAAAGGGCCGTTCAGTCACTCATCTATATACTGAGAAATGCAGCGTGGGTCAGTACAAATGACAATGACAGTAGTGTGTCATGAAACTAAGCAAATCAGGTCAGCAGCTCCGGGAAACAAAGTTCTTCACTTTCCAAGTATAGGACACAGTGAAAACAAGGAAATGGTCAATATGAGGCTACTTACTGAAGGGTTTTTACTCAGGCCAACTTCCTGACCACATAGAGAAAGAACATGCACCAGCTTTTCCTTTGTCCTTTTCTAGAAAACAAGATGTTTCTCAAGTAAGCATTTTTTTTTTATCCACCCATTCTCCCCATGGCTAGAAACATAGATTAACAAATTTTAATTAGGAAGAAGCAACCAAAGAATTAGTTATTAAGTGCTCAAAGCATTGCCTTCAGAGAAGCTATGGGTACAAGGAAATGTAAAAATAGCTGTTAATGATTTTGGCGCTTATTATTTTTAAATTAGCCTATTAATTCTATTGAGCATAATAAGGAAGCATTGGATCATGAGCACCACTTCAAAGGAACAGTTCAGAAGCTTAAAATTAACCACATGCATAATTATTTTTTGCAGAATTGGGCCTGAGTCATTACTATATAATTTGCTTTACTACAAAAAAAAAAAAAAAGGCAATAAATACCTTTATTCTGCATGGGTTTATTTTAACTGACAGATAATCAAAATCAGTAAGGTAATTAAACATCACTTTTAGGAAGATTGTTCAAAGAAATTCTTTTTACCTGATTTCCCAAGAAAACAACACTTAGAAAGTTGCACATGCTGTCTAAATGCTCTCCTTGCTAATATCTGAACTCAACTGTCATTCTTACCTAAATCTAAGCTAGATTCAGAAGTCTTAAGAAGATGTATTTCCTGCAGGTTGAAAGAAAAACCCAGGATAGAAGA
The DNA here is from genome assembly GCA_025447955.1 of Psilopsiagon aurifrons. NCBI lineage: Eukaryota > Metazoa > Chordata > Aves > Psittaciformes > Psittacidae > Psilopsiagon > Psilopsiagon aurifrons. The sequence continues at coordinate 24,862 of JAOEHY010036331.1, forward strand.
TAAACATAACTTGGTCCATTTCTGAGTCCAGGAAATACATTCAACACATATAGTCAGACCAGATGCTCTGCTGCCACTGCCCCAGCCAGCCAGGAGTACTGTGCAGCGCACAGAGGGCACAAGCATTTAAGAATCTAAGTGTGCATTAATTCACCTGCTCTGAGTGCCACTTGTTAATGAACAAAGAGTTTACCTGAGAGTACTGTGGTCTCTTCCAGCTCACAGGAACAAGGACATTGGAGTTAGACCCTGATGAGGTTGAAGAAGTGCTTCGGGTGACAGCCATTGCCCTTGGTTTACCATCTCGTCCAGAGGAACTTTGCAGCTCATCATACCGTCTCCCAATAATTGGAGTCTTAAACAGAGAGTAATTATTCACTAGTATTGTGCTCCAGGATGAACTTAAAATGGGCCATATTGCTTCAGTTGCAGGAAAAGATTACAGGGGTAAAACAAGGGCTGCACCACATTTCATGTCACCTGATATGCATGTTATTTTCCACTGTGAATGTCTGAGTAACAATTTATATAGTTCATACATAGCTACTGCTTATCATGTTCATCAATAGCTGTCAAACTAGCTTCTGTCATAAGAACCACAAAAAACCCAGGAAGCTTATTAAATTTATTTTAAATCCACCTTTCTTGCAGGTGTGTTTTAATGGGTTTTTCCTAACAGTGCTGAACACTCTGGCCCTGCTCCAATGAACATTAAAATGCCTTCTTGGGCAGACAGTAGGATACTCAGCATTTTCCAGAACTATACCTACATGAAACAGCAAGAAGAAACTCTTTACACAAATAGTGCAAGATGCCTTTTTATGTTCATATGTCCTTTTAACTTCAAAGTCTCACTATTATCTATATGAAATAGTCTATAATTCTGCAAACAGTCCTGCAAGTTCATAATAATAAATAGAGTTGCCCATTAAAGTCAATAGGACCATTCAGTTCTATAAAGTTAAAAGGTGTACAGGGTTTGCAGGACAAACACTGCTGCAAGAATTTGGTCAGAAGTCAGGCAATAATCCCTTAACAGACATAATTCTGTGTTTACCAGTTACAGAGAACATTGGCATCCAAGTACAAAATGCTTAGAGGGGGCTTTTATACATATAATGTAATTATATATTACAGTTGTCATAACTGCAACACAGCTTTCCCCCTGGTAATTTTAAATATAATGAATAATTCCTTCACTAAAAAGAAAAAATCTAGTAAAAATCCAGAAAGACCCCTCCAGCAAGGGTCATTAAATATGTCACTGTGAATTGAAAAGAATTTAAAAACTTTTAGCTTGGTAGTTTTCCATTCCTAATTTTCCTCATCCTAAAACATATGGTTTAGGATTATCAAATAATAGAATTAGGGTGTTAAGTAGCAGAACTACAAACAGTACCTCTGAAATATCAAAATGAAATTCTAAAGTCTTCCCTGGTAGCTCCTTGGAGGCATTGTTCCACACTCGATGTATTTCCATTTTTGAAAGGTCACTGTGTTGATAGGACGGTAAAACTAAACTGGCAGAACGAGAAACTACCAACTTCAGGATATTCAAGGCTTCTCTCCAGTGAATGCTCTAGAAATAGGTATATTTAATCAGCAAACAGAAAGATTCACATACATTCAAGATTATTTACATTTTGAAGTCCTTTTCTTTGCCATATAATAGAAATGTGGAATTGGAATATTACTGTTCTTTCTCTCTCTTGGACAGTGACAAGGTACATACTTGCAGACTAATTTCAACAGCACCTGCGTGAAAGGCCAACATGGCAAAGCATTTAAGATCTCCTATCTGGATGCCTTACAAAGCATGAATAAATGTAACGGCCATTGCAGAATTCCCATTTAACAAGAAAGCTGACTTGACACAGGCTATTTAGAGGTGTGAAATCCTAGGAGAAATACTTATTTTCCACTCGCCAAGAATGAGGTGCAGAAGCCTCTGAAGGAAGTGCTTATGCGACATCTCTTTCATGATAATAATGAAAGAGTGGTCAGTTAGGCTTTGATGGGTATTAAACTTGCTCCCAGTGTCACGTAGCTGCAGTCTAACTCTTCTCACATAGTGAATGCACATCTGGGCATCTTACCCGGGGACATGCAGTCTATAAGACATCAGGATGTTTATAAACTAGAAACCACACCGGACAGTTACAGTCCTCCCTGCTAGTCTTAAAGTCTATCGACTTATGATAGTAAATATTGCTAAGTTCCTATGTTAATATAAAGAAGATAAGGTATTTACCTGTACATATTTTTCAATGGTTTTTAGCACTTCCACGTTGAACTGTTTCACAGGAATAGCTGACAGGTCCATATAACTAAGGAGACTGTAGATCATCTGTAAGAGGGACTGCTGCATACTAGGAAGACCCTTTTCTAGTAGCTGTTAATAAAAAAGTGAGAATAACTAAATTTTGAGACATTTTTTTCTCATGTTGAATGCTACTAGTTTCATGAATACCATTTGTACTGTTCATGTCTCTTCACTCACTGATTTTGCAATGCCATTTTACAAAAATTTTTCAAGTGATGATGATACAAGTGTGAAACAAAGAGCCTTAAGTTGGGAGCCAAATGCTAGCTTATTTTGATAGCGAAATGTACATTTTATATATGCCTGCCCTAACTTATCCAGAAAACACATTCAGTCATTGAGTAAAATGTACACTGTACTTGGCAAAACACATCCAATAAAAACAGGGGAGTATCTTTTTTGTTGGTGAAAGTCAATGAGAAAAAAGAAAACATGCTGAAGAAACAAAACTACCACTATTCAGACATCAACACATATTTATCCAAATATACCTCACTGCCAGCACGCACTGGCTGTAATTGCCAAGGAAATATTTTCTGTTTAGCAGGAGATGGATTCCCTGGGCTCTTACTGTACAGGCTAATACAAAGAAGGGCTTGATCTAAATCCTGGAATTTTGGAACACCTGAGTGTAGATCCTGGTATACCACAATGAACCTTGGAAATACAACTGTGCTCATATATATACATGACAGTAATTCAGGAGGTGTACAGACAGCCATGCTATGTTTGTGTGTGAAATACCTCAGCTGAAAATTTCCTGGAAGGTAGCATATTCTTTCACTGGTGACAGGTACTGTCCTACCCCACAAATTTCACAGCAATCAAATATTATTGCTAAAAGTTACCAGAGGTTCAAGTCTAGACTCTATCCTTCCATTCAGGCTGACAAAAAAGTTCCTCTAACACTGGTTTATAGAGATACTAGGATCTAAGAAACAATTACTCTATGCTGCCTCATGTCTCTTCCATCAGAGCAAAACTTCATCTGTTGAGCCTAGTAAATTTTTAGATGCCCTCTCTGGCCTGAATGACAAGGCTCCTCTTTTTATTGAATGAGAATGCTTCAGGCCAGCCAAAATGAAATGATCAGGCAGGACACACACCTATCTCACTCCACTAAAAATCTTCTGACTTATTCCATCAGTAAAAGTAATAATTAGTGATTCATAAAATGAAGTAGGCAAATTCCATTAACAGCACAAGAGACAGAACTCACTACACTTTATCTATTCCTCTACAAAAAGACAGCAAAAATATTTTAAATTAAAGGCACTACAATGGCAACCTGTTTCAAGCCCTTTACTGAGATATAAAATGTGCCTTGCAATTCTTCTTCAGAACAAGGTTATAGACTTTTTTTGCCTTCCATTAGGATCTTGCAAGGGAAGATTTGATTCCTTCCTTGCGATTAGCTTCTGTGATCCAGTACATCAGCTGCAATACCATTTCAGTGTAGGAATAAAGGCTTGGAAGAAGCCATCTGAATTAAAGGATTTTTTTTTGTTCTCTGAAAGAGGCTACTGCATCAGAGAATTCCTTTTGTGATATGAAAAGGAATTCTTGGAAATGGGAATTCTCTCCCTATTGCTGGTTAGAAATCTGTTCTAGGAACTTTATCTCTGAGAGTTTCTAATTCCATTCCAATTTGTGTAAATTTGTTTTCAACAGAATCCTTTGACTTAAACAGCGCTTGGCCCTTAAACTCTAAACATTTGTGGACTATGCCAATTTTCATTTGTTCAGATGAGTATATGTGGTGGTTGATAGTCCAAGTGTGTACTTAAATATATCATGACTTTGTAGCAAGAAAGGGTATTTCAGTTTAAAGAAGAACAACTTAAAATGCATTTAGTACAGTCAGAATCCTTTTGCTGCCAGAAGTAACAAAAATAGCAGCAAGATGGAGTTGTGGTAACACATCATTTGGATCAGTGAGTTCCAGGACAAAGAGTTTTCACTGCATTTCTAAGAAGCCACAACTGTCCTCAGTATTTCTTTTCTTTTTTTTTAATGTCTCTGGTCCATGTAAGCTGCTTTGAAGAATTGTGGATTCCTCTCTTGCTAGTGTGTGGTAACTATCCGGGTGTTATCTGGGTTTAGGATCCACACTCATTCGTCCCCTTCCTGAAGCAGCAACTAACTTGGGACTAGGTGGAGAGATAAATAAGGTATATCATAAGCCATGTCTGATAGAGGAGCTCTAAGTGGAATAATGCCTGACCTAGGACGTGCTTCCTCTTGCAATACAGATGTTTTAATCTCTAGTGATTCCTTGGTTTTGAACAGGTTATGAATGGTCATGCTTCTATCACAAGCAATCCTCTATCTAACAGGAAGGAGGAGGAAACACCTACCATGAGCACATTACTATGCACTATGTGTGTTTTTGTCCCTTCTGCTGTATTAATAGTATTAGCTCTTTATGCCCCTGGACTAAACGAATCACGAGTTAAACATGTGACCCATGTCAATTCAGATATGCTTCTAGAATGCTTGTGCTTTCATGGTACAAGGTTGATTTTAAAAATTCATATGCAAAAAATCTAACACAAACTGTAATGTGTTCATATGCTGATTTTGGTAGTGAAGGGTCAAAGTTCTACTGCACTATTAAGCAGTGATTTTTCCTCATCTATAGACTGAGATTCACAAGCCTTTTTCCAGAAGAAAAGGTAATTTTTCATGATGAAATTGCATATGTAAATTTGAGTAAGGAGCACAGCTTGCCACGGTAAGGTTTGGATAAGAACACAGTTGAAATGCAAGGATCATACCCCTAGCTGACAAGCAATTACATGCCATCAAATAAGTTATATGCAAATTTTTCTATGACTGGCAATAACTGAAGATTTACTTTCTGTCAAAGCATTTGTTCTCATAGTCTTGTGGTAGAAAGTCCACTTCTGAAGGTAAACCTGTGTGTTTGGAGGGGTCATGGTTGCAATACCTTTGCATTTCCAATTAACCAGTTTCCTTTGTTATTCTTAAGCACTGCATGTCTCACAATTTCCCTCAGGCCCAAGCACTAGGGACTTAGCCAGTATTGTTAAAGCCCAAGCTTTGTAATCAATAACATTCAACTATGACTATAACATTCAAGCTACAGCATTCAACTGCAGATTGCCCAGTGGAGCTGTTAACCCATTTGGGTTTAACTATTGACAGTGTATCCCACAGCTAATTTTTAGGAGACAGGACCACATTATTCATCCTAGTGTGGGGATTAACTAAGAAGAAAAGGGGAGACATTCTGAATACTGGAAAAATCTTTTTCATGGCCACAGCTGGCTGAACAAGGTGGTTTCTTGTCTCTTGTTCCTCCTCCAGCCTGGCAGCTACTCTATGCCCATACAAATATTCCCCAGACACGACTCAACAGAGCTGCAGTCAATGTAAATACAGAGAAAGGAAGTAGTGCTTACTACTCTGTCATCCTTCTATGAGGGTGCTATGTGAGGAATGTGCCCTAATTACAGTAAAACACTGCCTGCCTTGATGTTAATATAGTAGCATGGTACTGATTTACACATGGGGGAAGTGCAAAGAAAGAGTCTCCAGATGCATGTCTAAACACATTTTGAAGGGAGCAAGATCACATGCAATGGCCTTTGTGGACGTGCTGAAGCACTAGTAACTCTAGGTAGACCACTGAAGGGAAACACTTTCCTAATGCTGGAATAGCAAAGGAAGAAGAGTTTAAACTTTATTCTTTACAGCATTCATTTATTAGGAGTACAAGTTTCTGCAGTGAAGGAGTCACTTGACACTGAAGGATTCAGAGTCATGTTTGAAGAGCTAATAGTTCTTCAGTCTCTGAGTTTGAAAACACTGAAAAAACTCAAGGTCCTGTTTTAGCCTCCTACAGGAGAGTCATGGCTTTCACCATCAGTTAAGATCTGATATGACTGTTTACTTAGAGCCTCCATGTGCAAACAAGGTAAAGAATGGCAGCTTGAGGAAGCAGGGCCAATTTTGCTCTAAAGTCTTTAGTGACTGTGGGAGCACAAACTGGCTTCTGAGGCTCTTGAAAATATGTGGATAGCCAGCATCAGAGATGCCTGAAGAGTTTCTGTAGGTCCTTGGCAGAGGGGAGAACGAATCTGCTCCAAACTCCAATGCTGCTCTAGAGAAGCATTCTAAAAAAGTGAATTTACTAGTGATGTGTGTGTTGGTCTCTTTTCCAAAGTAGCAAGTGATAGAGTAGGAGGAAATGGCCTTAAGTTGCAGTAGGTGATGTTTAGGTTGGATATCAGGAAAAATTTCTTCACCAAAAGGGTTGTCAAGCATTGGAACAGACTGCCTAGGTAAGTGGTGGAGTCACTGTCCCTGGAGGAATCTAAAAGACATGGGGATGTGGTGCACAGGGACATGGTTTAGTGGTGTACATGGCAGTGCTAGGTGGACTTGATGATCTTAAGGGTCTATTCCAACCTTATTGATTCTATGATTCTGTGAGTCTACAAACACAGAACTGTCTTCTCCCTGGATGAGAAGGGAGACTGAAGGCATCTCACTACAGAAGGGAAGTGAAGGGATAAACCCAATAACTCTACAAGAAAATGGTGTCCTGATACTGATCTGACACAGGAGGCAGAAGATAAGTAGCATTAAGCTGAAGAGCAATCTGAGCCTTGGATCCTCAGTAACAACACTGCATCAGCCGTATACTCCACACATGAGTAATGTTAGGATTAAGTGATGAGCACAGGGGAAAACCTGGGCAGCAAGATGATCCCATTCATTTTTAGAAAAATCCATACAAATTTTTATCAAGAATCAGATCCTTAAGTAACAGATGATATCTTATTTATGCTGCTAAATCCCTTCTGGAAATAGTCCTTCCCTTATTTTGCTCAGTGGGATCTAAATAAAAGTTGTTCAGTTTCTCTTTACTTCATAGTGAAAAATCTGACCAGCTGGTGAGTGAAGCTGCTTTAAGATGCATCGACCCTGCAGACCTTTGGTGCCTTTTGTTTTTGTGTTCAACAATGGTTTCTTACATAATTCCCTTTCTTTCTGTTAATTTCTGCTTTTTAGTCTTATAATATAAATAACAGTTAAAGAGAGCCCCAGTTATCTGCAGGCAGATTTCAGCTCCGTGGGTTGTTAGGCAACAGAAGAGTTAACCAGTAGAGTTTTTGAAAACTTACCTCAGCCAAATACGTAACCATACTCAAAGTAATATCAGCAAATGCTTCATGAAGATAACGGCAAACCACATTTACCCAGGTGGCACAGTCCCTTGTATAGCTGTGTGTTTTATAAAGGGTCATGACATGTGCAAGATTTGATAGCTTGGGGTTCTTCTCTTCCAAACAAACCTAATTGAGTATAAATGTCAAAACATATTAAGAACCAGGCAACTGCATTTATGGGTTTGAGGATGCACAAAACAGTAAGTAACTTTGATACCTGAGCAATCCTTTCAGCTATATCTTTACAAAACTGGTTTGGGTTGTCAAAATGCTGAATTAAATGGGGCAGAAGACACAAAACATTCAGTGGAAATCCTAGAAGAAAAATACAGAACAAAATGTGTATTTGGATAGCAAGAGTCACAGTGATCTTTAAGTTGGTGTTTTGTGGGAAGTCACTGTTTCAATACCACATTAGCCATAAACCCACACATACTGTCCAGCTGATCACGCCAGTGGCCATGCCACATTTGTCTTAAAGGGGCCTTAGTTTGAAAATCCCGTACATCATTTAGGCAACAGTACTGTTAGGAAGCATGAACCTATTCATACAAATATTAACATAAAAAGAGGTATTTACAATATAAAATATCTCACAAAAGTATATAATTTATTCCTGTATGTTTATCTTTTCCACTTAACTGTCTTACTGACAATCTTAACTGGTGGCATTTCTTTTACTGCTGCTAAAACACAGTAAAATAATTCAGTGAATATTGATAAATGAACTTTTGCCTTGGTCAGGCTGCCAGGCACAGCTTCTGCTGTTTTATACTGTTCAAGTTTATAATAATAATGAATCAAAATTTTGCTGTAACTGGCACAATGAGACTACTCAAACGGGTGTTTTTTAAGCTAGGAGGTGGCTCCTGCACCAAGTGCCAGCTGCTGCCATTAGTATAAGGGCTTTGCCTGGAGCTGGGATTCAGCTTTTCTGTAACAGCTCATAGCTTAAGGTAGCTGATGAAATACAGGCAGCAACTGTAACTGGGGGCCATAACAAAAGCTGCTCTAGTTCAAGTAGGAGTTTAGAGCTCAGAAGCCAAGAAACAGATTCAGACACAATTTGGTTTTTGAAAAGAAAGAATCTAATCTATGAAAATGACTTTCTAAACATTCATTCCCTCTCGTTCTACACTATTAAACAAGATGTCTTAGTTAGGAGCATAATTTCCCTAGACTTCCTCTATACTCAGGGAAAAGAAAAGATAGCTGCAGATGGTACTGTCACAGCCCATGTGTGAACTGCCCAATCAAAGTCTGGAACAGAGGCACCACACAGAGATGGGCAGACTGTTCATGGCATTCCTCCCCTTACTCTGAATCTAAACTTGTTATGACTTAATTGTGTTTTGGAATGAAACAGAAGAGTAAAAATATGGAACAATACAGAAACTCTCTTCAAGAAAAATAATTAAGAAGTAGTCAATATCTGGGTCAATAAGGTCTACTTAATTGGGAATTTCGAAAGGTTACCTTATCTCCCTATAGCCCAGGCCTCTCTCCTCACTCACTAATGTGCTATTAAAGTTTATCTAAAAAGTGTACAAGAGTTTTTAATATTTATATTTCTAGGGAAAATCCCATGAAACACTAAGTAAAATTAAGCCATTTGAAATATTCTGAAAATAATTAAATGGATAACCTGGCCATAATAGGTTCTTGAACAGTTGACAGCATCTCCTTACATATTTATCAGCACTCAAACTATACACTGATAAGCCCTAGAAATGAAATGTTAAAAAATATGTAACTGCATTCCTACAAAACCTTGTTGTGCAATAGACTGGCTTTTCAGAAACATCCTATATTGTTATGAAATCTCCAAGAAGCCCACCCAGCTCAAAGCAAAAGTACAGTATGTTATATTAGAAGACAATGAAAAACCACCATTTCTGGTTTTGTTTAGACAGCCTAATGAGGTATGTCATCAAATGTCAAAGCAATGGAAACTGAAAGAGAGGACGGTATACTGGTTTTACCTATAGCTTGAGAGGAATCCACCATAGATATTCGAGACACTGGTGTCAGCAAACTGAAGAGCTGCAGTGTGAGATCAGTGGTAGTAAGGGAGGTGAATCCTTTCAGGAGTAGCTGCTGAAGCCCTGAGAAGTCTGCCCATTTCAGTTGTCCTTGCAGCTTCTCTAACTTCTCCCGGTTTTCAGCTTTATCTAGTGGCAAGTGAGCCAGAAGTTTATTCAGTAACCGCAATGCCATCAAATATTCAAACTCAAAATCTGATTCCATTAAGGCCACAGCAACCCAGAAGATGGTAGCCAGGAGGTTGGTTGGATTGTTAATATGGGATGGGTCAGTGAGACTGTCCTTTAGGGAAGATGAACTTCTTGTTTTAGAGGACAGGCCTTGTTGGGTGCATGCTTGAATTCTGTCTAGTGTGGCACTGCGTGGGGGGTCCGAGGACTTGTCCACATCTCCAAACTTTTTGGGTACGGAGAAGCTCCTCTGGTGCCTGCTTCGTTCAGCAGTGGCTGTGTTACCACTAGCAGGATTTACATTCAGCTGTCCCGTGCTCTTCCGGTTTGCAGTAAGTTTGGTGCTTGATGTTAAATCTGGTGAAGATGAACTGAAACCAAAATATATAACATACACTGCAATGTGTGAATGCACAGCTTGAAACTTGTATATACTCACAGAATCATAGAATAGTTAGGGTTGGAAAGGACCTTAAGATCATCTAGTTCCAACCCCCCTGCCATGGGCAGGG